>QLSR01001481.1:236810-250501 GCA_031780015.1 Citrullus colocynthis
AGGAGAGAGAGAAAGGAAATTCCTTTTCCTTTCTTTTTTTTTTTTTGTTTTAAATGGCACGCAAACCGAGGGTTTAAATAAAACAAAACCCTAACTCCCAAATCCTTCCACTTTCCCCTTTTCTTTTCCAACCAAATAAAATCAAATCAAATAAAATCCAACAAAATCTTCTACCATTAAGATTTATTTCAATTATCCAATCTTACCCAAAAATTAATCACCTTAATTTACTTGCCCCAAGATAAAATCATCCTTTTCTAAATCCCAAAAATTTCCTTAACTCAAATTTTGAAATTTCCATCTTAGCTTAAATAAACGCATGAATAAATAATCATATTTTTTTTTTCCTTTTCATACATGATAACTTAAATTTATTTAATAGATTTGGGATTGTTACATTACTTTTGTTAAAAAAAACACTTGAATTCCTCGTCAAATTATAAAAACAAAAACAAGTTTTTGAAAATTATTTTTTTTAATTTAAAAAAAGAAAAAGTAGCTTAGTTTTTTAAAACATGAGTAAAGAGTAGATGACAATGCATAAAAAACTTGTCAATAGAACTAGAAGTAGTTTTTATAAGTCTTGTTGGCACTTGGATCTCGTATGCATTGGGCTTTGCCATGGGCCTCTCATGGGCTTAACCTCTGGCCCGAATCTCCTTGGTATGGTCTTGAGATACTCTAAGGTGACTTGCATAAGAGATCATTGCATTAGTATAATGTCGAGCCTATTGGGCTCTAATGCTTAAGTTAGGCCCTTCCTCTAACATATGCCTTTGGTTAGATGTAACATCGATAGTGTCATCTGCTTGGTTGGTTAGCCCAAACTCCAAGGTATTGGCATTTTTCTTTTGGGATGGGCACTCGCCTACGCTCCTCCCAATGGTTAAAAGAAGTTGTTTTGACAATTAGGGGGCCATATTTTATATTTTACACGAAAACTAGAAATCACACACTTTTTTTAGGACAATAGGGTAGGGGGATTTAAACCGGTCAATAACACTTTCGTATGTAAGTTGAGTTGCGTTTGTTTTGACACTCACACACCTATTTTTAAGGGAAAAAAGATTTGAAATTCACCCCTCGTTATAATTTGAGACATAATTAGGGTTTTAATGGAACATTATTAGTTAAGATCATTATTACTTTTACATGTGAAGTAAAAATTGAATTTTTTTACCTTTTGATCCAAGATAAATTGTACTAAGATATTAATCATTTAAAATTTTAAGAAAAAATATCAATTTCTACTCCTAAACTTTGGGGTTGTATCACTCCAAATCGTAACTAATAATTGTATCAATTTAAACTCTAAATTTTTTTGTGAGTGTATCAATTTACATCATCCACCTCCCTTATTTTTATTTTTATTTTTTATTTTTAACAATGACACCCCTAAACTTTCATTAGCAAATCAATTCAAATTCTCAATTGAGATTTTATTTGAAAATTATCCATGCATCAATTTTTATAGTCCATTTTATTAATCCAACATTTAAAAAAGTCTACATACGTGTAAGAATTGAATGCGTGGACGATTTTCAAATGTAATATTAATAAATGGTCTAAATTTGTTCATTTATAACAATTTTAGAAGTTTAATTTGAAACAATTATATGTTTGCACAATATTTTTGGAATTAAGTATGAAGAAGGGTGCTAATTGATATACTTACAAAAGTTCAGGGTTCAAATTGATGCAATCATTAGTTTAAGATTTAAATTGATACACAATCCTAAAGTTTAAAAATGTAAATTAAATTTTTTTCTCTGCTTTAATAAAAGGTTAATTAAATTACAAATTTGATCCTCATAGTTTGGAGAAAGTTGAAATTGTATCCCCACAGCTTATAACTGGAAATTTGGTCCCTATACTTTGATAGAACCTTCATAAATAGTCCTTATGGTAAGAACTATTTATGAAATTTTTAAAACTAATTTTCTCGACAAATAAATAAAAATTGAACTAAAAATTAAAATTGCAATATATATTTAAGTTTAACGTCCAATTTAATAAAATTGAAAGTTTAGAATTTAAATTGATATAGTTAGATTTGTTTGTAAAAATAAAAACTTCAAACACTTTGTTTAAGTTATTGAATCATCTTTTACAATTTACAAAATAAAAAAAGGAAATTGAAATTTAACCTCAATTTTCAAAAGTTAGTAATAATTTCAATAAACATTATTTCCAAAAAGAAAAAATAAATAGGGAATTCGTAAGACACTTTTATTTTATAAAATAAATAAAAAAATTATCAAACAAATATTCCTTTATTATACGCACTTGGCCATTTGGTGTCCGTCGACCTTTTGCCATTACGAATGTCATAACGAAAGCCAAAGATATTGAAAGATCAAAATTTTGATAATATAATATATTTTTAACAATTCCGTCATTATAATTATTCTCTTTTTATGTATCCCACAGAACCTAGAATTTAATAATAATAATTTTTAAAAAAACAATTGTTAAATAGAAGTTTGAACTTTGAACTTATCATGTTAAACTATCAAATGAAGGATGAAGGTAAATTTAATACTAGGCTAGATTGCAAATTTGACTCATGTGGTTTGGAGAGAATAAGAATTTAATCCATATGATTTATAACTAGAATTTAATCCCCATAGTTTGATAATAGTTTGAAATATTTATGAAATTTTATGAAATCATAAAAACTAAATTGTAACTTTTAAAACTATAGAGACTAAGGCCACGTTTACCGATCCGTAATGAAAATTGGTGTAATCAAAATGAAATTTCATTGATAGATCAATTGCAAACGTAATTGTTTTTTATTACGTTTACTTAGAATTATAAATCTGTCACATTTATTGTTATCGTTTAGGGTCAAACAATGAATGTGACAGATTCATAATTTTTATATTGTAGCAATAACAGTGTCTGTAACAGTGACGAGAACAATAAACAGTATTGTTTAGTGGATCTCACGCAATTTCCAAATACAATTGAATTGATCGCTCTCTGCTCGTCAACAAGTTTGCATTTTTTATTATAGATTTGGACATGAGCTCCACATATTAGTAGAAACACATAACACATGTAAACAACAATAAATACAATCAAGTGGGACCACTTTTCAGATTACCATTAATTTATTACATTTTACTAATGAAAGTAGCCTAAATTCTAATTTTTCTAAATTATAAGAACTAAATTTATAACTTTAACATTTAATATTATATCATGTAACAAAATTTGATAAGGTTATTGCGTGATTATAACGTAATTCCTGTCATTTGATTCTTTACGCCTAAGTTTGGTTGCAATGCAATACACAGGCGGTTGGGTGCAAATCACACAACAAACTTGGCTTTGGCATCTCCCAAACACGTCCTTATCCAAGAGGAGGTTTCTTGGAATATGCTTCCGCCATTCCATACACTCTGACGGAGATGGGAGAGGAGGACAATACCGGAATCTCCACTTATCATATGAAAAGTCAATTTTTTTTTTTTTAATTATTTTTTCTTTTTACACTTTTTAATATATAAGGTTTGATTTAAGTTGCATTTGAGGTTTAATATTTCTATCTGTATGAGCGTTTTAGAATAAAGAGTGGAGTTGTTTAATCGTAGGACTCATAATGTAAGAAATTTCTAAGACGTGGATTCACGAACTCTCCTTAGGTCAAACAAGTGAAGTTAACAATTTTACTCCTCCTAGCTCCAGTTTGATGACTCAGTGGCACTCTTCATCCCTCATTAAATTCTTGTTCTTGTTTATTATTAATGGAAAATGCTAATATGACACTAATTTTTTATTTTAAAAAATATTTTCCCTACTTTTTTTGCGAAAGAAAAAGAATTGTAGTTGTTGACTGCATCAAGAGAAAGAATGATGAGAGGAGAGAAAAAGAGGGAGAATTTCAAAATAAATATATTTTAAATTAATTAATCAAAAACTAAAAAAGAAAAATAGGCATTGTATCAACTCTCTATTAATAATTAAAAAAAAAAAAAAAAAAAAAAACTACCAATGGACCACATATTCTACCAAAAGCAGTCAAACAAGATGAAGTTAGAAAAGTCAAGAACTCAAATGTAATGTAAACAAAATTTCATAGACTTAAGTGCAATTTTTTCTTATATATAATAAATTAATGGAGTTCTTAGAATAATCAATTTAGTAGCATAGTTTAGAGATAAGTCACCGATTATCATTACAAAAATTGGTATTCGATATTTTAAATTAAATAAAAAAAAAGTTTTTGAAATTCTATTTGAGTACAAAATTATCCCACATTTAAAAGCATGTGTTCCTTGTTCTCTTTAGAATCTTATTAAGAAAAGAGATATTAAACTTTAGACAATATTTGATGTTTCAAAATCCAGCATTCAAATTCGTTTAGTGTGACACGCAAAAGGGAATATGCTATAAAGTTTATAATTTTTATCCTCTAAATTTTTAATAAGTTGGAATAATATTTTATTTTTCTTCTCTTCGCTATGACATCAATTCTCTATAAATTTTTCCAATGTTCAACGGCAAGAAACCAATTCATTTCCATCGATGATAATATTTTTAAAACTAATATTAATGGATCCTTTTATTGTGTGTTGATATTTTTCCTTTGGAATGGGATCATTTTGATGAAACCAAAGCAAATTTATAGATTATGCTCAAAATTAGCCGTAATAAGAACCAAACCAAATCAACTTATATTTTATAAGGAAGGAATCCAAACTGATTTTCAATAAATTAAAAAAAAAACCAACAAATTAACTTTTATTTGCATTTCTTTTTTTCTTCACTTTTTTATTTTTATTTCTCCTTTTGTTTTTTAATAGATCATTTTTACTATTTTCAAATTAAATTTGAGTTGGTTTCTTTTTTATAGATTGAAATTGGATATTCTTTTTTCTTGACACTTTTCTAAATGACAAACATACCTACTCTATAATAGTTTATCTTTTTTCTAAACAAAAAATATACATGCAACATAATATTTAAAATACTTAAAGATATTTAGGATGTGTTTGATATCTTTTCAAGTGTTTAATTTAGAAAATAAGTCATTTTGAAAGAAATACAATTGTTTAGCAACACTCAAAATGAATTTTGAAAATCATTAGTGTTTTTATTTTAAACAGTTTCAAGTGTTTAAATGGTCATGAATTTTTAAAAAATATTTATTTTTTAAGTTTAATCCAAATAATCTCTTAATGTTAGAGTATATATATACTTTTGGTTTGATTTGATTTTGATTGGTTTTTTTCAATAAGAAAACAATCCAAACCAATACCTTTTAGTTTTTTGCAAATACAAACCAACATGTCCAATTTTATATTAAAAAACCAAACCAATGGATCGATTTAGTCTTTTTAATTTTCTTGAATTTTCATTACACTCCTACTCAAAATAGACAATATCACATCAACGTTGAAGAACTAAGAACTTGGTTGTCCTTTAACACAATCAAGTAAAGGTTTTTTCTTTGCTAGTTTGAAGTTGCTTTTATTCCCAAAAATAACTATAATAACAACAATAATTTCTATTTAAGAAAATGCACAATAATCTCTATTTAAAAAAATGACAATAACAACAACTGTTCGAAATTGCTATTTATAGCACTTAGAAATTCATATAGTAAATTTGGCCCAAGATAAAAATATTTACAAAAATGGTCCAATCATAAATTTGGTCCATATAAAGATCAAAAACCTTTAGAAAGTTAAAAGATCTTATCAACACATTTCAACTGAAATGTCTATTCGATCATTAGTTTACGTCTATTAATTTAGATGTGATAGATATTAATTTATCAGTCATATAGACACAAAATAATATATCAATTAAAAACGTTGGTTATCAATAATATGTCTATGGAGTGTACAATAGTACAAGAAAAAATGGGTATCATATGACTATTTTTCTATGCCATAGATTTACAAATATGACCACAAATTAGCATTATAGATAAAAGGGTAATTGTTTTAAATTACAAAATTGCTGTAGATATTTTTAAATATAGCAAAATGTCACTGTCTATTAGGAATATATAGAAATAGATGACATCTATTAGTGTCTATCACTATTCACTAATAAATAGTGACATTTTACTATATTAAATAAGTTGACTCATTTTGCTATATTTAAAAACAACTCTAAATAAAATCCTACATTAAGTAAAGATTTAGAATATACCTAAAATAACTCAGCAAATATCTTAAATTCTATACTTTTGTTCACATCATCCTTAAAAAGTATACTAAGAATAAAAAATAATAATAATAAAAACTATAGCATAATAAATGGAATTTTATTAAGGGAGATGCTTGTGGGAGTTGGAGCAAATAGACTAACATTATTAAAGCCATGAATATTTGGCAATGGTGGATTGCTTTTATGTATGTTGGATTCTCTTTGCTGTTATTTATTATTTATGAACAAAAATAGGAAATTATTCTTTTTCTTATAAATAAGAAAAAAAAAAAAAAAAAAAAAAAAAATAAAAAAAAAAAAAGAAAAAAAGAAAAAATAAAAAAAAAAAAAAAAAAAAAAAAAAAAAAGGTGCTTTGCAACCATAGAAGACATATAGTACAATTGATGACACACACATTCATTAGCTACACAAAACAATTAAAACAAAATGTTCCAACCTAACATCTATATACTATATAGGCATGTCATCAAAATGTTTGCTTTCTTAAAATTATTCAGAGAGATGTATTTTGATAAAAGCGTTTTAAATATAATACATCTTTTATGATGTTTAAGTGAAAAATCGAAAGTGAATGAGAAATACTTAAATACTTAGAAATTATTATTTATTTTTTTTAGCATATTAGACTCGTAAAATTAAGCAAAAGAGGAGGAAAAAAATGTACTCGAAGTTTATGGTGGTTGTTCAACGTTAGTTTACATCCAATTTACTTCAAAATGTGAGTCCCATTTTTAAGTGACTTTATATTTCATTTCAAGTGAGATGGAAAGATTTTAACCTATGGCTTCTTAACAAAGTATAGCAAACTCGTTATTAGTGTGTCAAATTATAATATTTGAAGGGATAACATCTTTTTGGGATTTACTTTGTTGAATTTGTAATTTTTAAAAAGTAATAAATGTAGCATAAAAGATTTGAATAGATATTTTTGTTGCTAAGCTATGCTTAAGTTAATTATTAGTAACAAAATGTATGAGTTTTTAACATACATAAGGGAAAAGAAATACCAAACTATACAAAATGGTAATTAAAGAATCCATCCATAGAAGGTGATTGTCAAGCTAAATCATCGTCATTATATTTTGTGACAATGAACGTGAATAGCAAGCGAATTTTGATTGATAAAGAGAAATCCATAAACTTCGTCGCTTCGATGCTGGGCACAAATGGAATACAAATGTTTGGAGATCGTTTGTACAACGAAGTACTTTTCTTGTCAAAATGTTCCAAAGAGAATAAATGAATCTAGTTTGAGTTTTTATCTGTTAAGCTATATTCATGCTAAGGTCATTTGTATGTAGGCTGAAAATTCAAATTTTTTGCATGCTTGATCGACAATACATATTTTAAATCAATTTAACTATGTTTATGTTGGCTATAAAAGATAAATTTATTTCCTTTAAAAGTCCACATTTTTATTATGATTGTTTTGTATTAGTCATTTTGCAGGCATTTTAAAAATATTATTAATATTATCAATAAAATACATTACAAATACAATCAATACAATGGGCAATGTGAAATCATTAATGTACACACCATTAATTATTTTTAAAAAGATGTCAAAATCAATTTCGCATAATTAGTATACGAGTCTACTAATAACTACATAAACCGTGGTTCAAATCTCTCTTGTCGTAAATTAATTTTAAATGAGAAAAATATTAATCGTGCTTAGTAATTTAAACTAGTTAGAGAAATTGTTATTTTTAATCTAAAAAAGTTTTCACCTTACAAAACAAACCTATTTTTTAAAAAAATTATTTTTTCTAAACTCTTTCTTACATTTTTAGATTTTAAGTGGAGGGTCCCATATGGTAAAAATACCATTTTGTCCTCCATCCAAGTGTCTACAATTTTATCCTTTTTCTAATACAACTTTTCAAACCCAATTTCAATTTAAAACCTTAATCTTCATTTTTTTTCATTTTGTTTTTTGTTTTTGGCAGGTTTCAACCAATATTTGTGGTAGGTTGTCGTTATTTTTAAAAGAAAAAATTGAAAAACAAAATTACGTTAGGATTTCTTGCAAGGATCAAAATTTTTCTGGTAAAAAAAAATTCTTACGTAAAATTTTCCTTAAAATTTAAAATTAGGGAAATTTTAATAAATTTTTATTCTAACGAGAAATTAAACTAACTTGAACTTAGAAGAAAAAAGTTGGAGTTGAAATGGGTAAAAAAATAAATTAACTTAAGTTGAAGGATAAAACATATGTTGATAAAAAGGGAAAAAAAGAAAAAACTATTGAAAAATTTCCAATAAGCTAATCTCCTGGTAAGAAGTTGGAAAATATATAGTAAACTTATAACGGAAATTTGGGTTAGCTTGAGTTTAAGTTTAAAGACATTGGGTTGGCACTAAGATTTCTCGAAACATTCTTTAAAAAAAAAAAAAAAAAAAAAAAAAATCAAAGTCAACATTACAAGAAGTAACTTTACAGAGCCGAAAATTGACTTTCTTGTAAAGTTGGCT
This sequence comes from Citrullus colocynthis, assembly GCA_031780015.1. Lineage (NCBI taxonomy): Eukaryota > Viridiplantae > Streptophyta > Magnoliopsida > Cucurbitales > Cucurbitaceae > Citrullus > Citrullus colocynthis. Next base: position 245,473 of record QLSR01001481.1, read on the forward strand.
TCTCAAAAGGTTGATTTTACGAGAAGTCGACATTCCCCTAAGGTTGACTTTCTAAGTGAGATAACTTTGACTTTTTTATTTCAAATTAAATTATTAAATTAATAATTAAATTTTTTTAAAAAAAGATATCTTCTCCTTATACATTCTGTCTATTTTCCTAGTAAGACTTACTGCAAAATGGATGGAAGTTAAGTTTTTTTTTTAAAAATTTATTTATTCATATTTATTTTAAATTTAATTATTAAAAATTAAAATTAAATATTAATTATTAAATTTTTTTTTTAAAAAAAAAAACTACTTATTTTTATACCTTCTGTCAATTATTTGGGAAAAATGGACAAAAGTTTCTTTTTTCAATTTTAATATACATTATAATTAATATTAAAAAACCCTTTTACATTTTCTTACTTACCAATAAGTAAGAAATATTGTGTTTTTTAAAATAATAATTAAATTTATGAAAATCTCTTTAAGATGATAGTTTTTATTTAAAAAATTAATTTTTTTCACCTACCATCCTTAGTTTTGAGTTGAAGAAAATAATCTCATAAATTTTTTATAAGAATGAAATTTAGTGAATTTCTCCCAAATTTTCAATTCTTAAGGGAAATTTTACATAATTTTTTTTTCCCAAAAAAATTTCAAATCTTTACGAGAAATCCCAATAAATTTTGTTCTTATAAGGTGTAAAATTAAAGTTGGGTTTGAAAAGTTGTAATATAAAAAAAGGTAAAATAGAAAATACTTAAATGAGGGACAAAATGATATTTTAAACATGTGAGGCCCTCCACTTAAAATCACAAAAAGTAAAAAAGAGGTTAGAAAAAATAGTTAAAAAAAAAGAAGTTAGTTTTGTAAGGTGAACGTTTTTAAGTTAAAAATAGCAAATTTCCAGCAAGTTATCATGTTCAGTAAATTAATTTTAAATTGAGAAAATATTAGAAAATCGATTTTTGTTTTAGTGTACTCAACCTCCAAATTTACTTTCTATATGTATTTAGATTTGTTCACTTAAACAATACAGAAGCAGACACACACTTTTAAATTTGTAAATTTAACAACAAAAGTGCTTAGAAAGGTTGTTTTGACAAAGAAAGGTACTTTTAAAGCTATTTTTTAACAACAAATTGACAATGGACAATAAAATAGATTCCATTGGTTTTTTTTCTTTAAAAGAAAATTCTAAACAATATTGATCGTTGAAAAGACAAAATAAATAAATAAATAAATAAAAACAAAACAAAAATACAAAAACAAAGAAATAATTTTTAAAACATTAGCATGATGAAGCTTTAAAATGTTGAAATTGGTGAAAATGCTACGTCTCAATTTTACGGAATATGACGTTGATTCGATGGATATACTTAAAAATTATTAATTATTTATAAAAATTATATTTCTTATGTTTTTTGGATTTTTATACGATAAAATAAAAATATTGATTCATGTCGCATTTCGATGTCAAATCTATAAAATAGGAAAATGTCGATAAAAGTACTAATATGTCGACAAAAATTAAACCATTAGCATAAGAAGACATATCTCTTTAGCTAACAACTTCATTTTTAATATTTTGTTTCGACTATTTGTTTTTCTTGTCAAAATATTTCAAAAAAATATATATATATATATATAGACACTTTTTTTTTTAGTTTACAAACTTTAACCAATTAACTATGTGATAAAAAAATGTGGACAACTTTGTTTTTTTTTTTTTCTTTCTTTTTATTTTAAGAAAATAAAATAGCCATATAAGAGTTTAGATTTTAGTTTAGTTTTGGTATAATGCATATATATAATTACTTCCTCTGATGGCCCATATCCTTTGAAAAGGAAAAGATATAAAAATAATAAGTAATAACATGGTAATTAGGTTACTTTCATTCTCTCAAGTCCTCTGCTCTTAGTGGGAAATCATTTTCAAAACTTTATTTGTATTACTATAATTTTACCTTTAATTACTTATATGGGAAGAAAAATCCTTTAAACGACAAGGAAAAAAATAGTAAAAAATTAAGAAGGTGAAAATGGATTGAAAGCTGACTGTTTTAGCTAGCTGCTGTTCTTTGTTTTGTAATAATAATTTAAAATTTATGACCAAACCAAATTGGGTATAGAAAATTTGATTTAATTGAGGTAGTGCTCCATTAAAAGAGTTTTAAAATTATAAGAAAGGTTATATGATTGAAAATTATTGCGGAGTCGGATCTGTGCATAACTTTATCTTCAATTACATTATTAATTAATATATATATATATAGTTTATGTGAGTTTTCTTTCTCCTTCTTGGAAGGAGACAAATAGTGAATTATTTGCTCCATCCTAACATGATTTTTATTAGTGTATTATATATCTATAATATATTAAATCTATAATCTATATTAAATGGAGTAACGAGAGGAGAATTTTTATCTTCCTAGATTATCTTTTCTTTTTGCCCTTATGTCTTTTTATAATTACTATTTTGCCATTTAATATCTTTCCACATAATGGACACTTTTTCACATAATTTTCTTTTTAGACCAGAAACAACCAAACCAATACCAACTACTCCCCAAGAGGCTCTTTGATAAGGATTTGGAGCAAACTACCTGGAAACATCTTTCTAGATCAAAGAGCATCCCAATAAAGATGCCAAAGCAACTATTGAACGGACTGCTATGTTGTTCTCAAAGGGACAATGACAAAAGAATTTAATATTCACATAGTTCACAAAATACAAAATGTCCTCTATAATAACCCCGGTTGAGTAGCCTGATAACCTCTAAAGCATCAGACTCCATCTCCAAGGGAGTAGGACCAAAGTACTCCTCCACCAGCGATTTTAGCCCCGTAAGGATCGCAAAGCTGCCTTTAGAAATGAACTTGCAACCACAAAAAATACAATTTCAAGTAATTGTTCTTTGAGGTTTTGACACCTTTCCTCATACTCTTTCATAGTATAACTAATTGGGATGGCAAGTTTTTACATATGGGGAGTTTTATAATATTAGTTTTTGCATTGTGATTTCTTGTTTAGGAAGTGGATCCCAACAACGTTGTTTAAGATTTCTGAAAAGCAAAGGTTCTTACTCCAATCACTCTGTTTCTTTGAATTATTCCAATTTATCTTAATATTTTGTTCTTACTCTATATATACGTATCTATATATATCTGTGCATTACACGTGTTTCTTGACTAGTATATATACATATCTATATATAGTATATATACATATCTATATATATCTGTGTATATATGTATGTATTTATTTATTAGCTCTCTCCTTCAAAATTGTTGATAAGAATATAATGTATTTTAAGTTAAAATATAATTTTGGTCTCTTTACTTTTGGTTTTTCATCAATTTCCATCCATATACTTTCAAATGTCTAATTTTAATTTATATGCTTTTAATAATCTTAAATTAGTCCACTCAATTTTTTTTTCGAAATTGTTAATTAATAAAAATAATTTTTATGAAAGGAAATATAATATGTGAATGTGTTTCCAAAATTTATAACATAAATGCTAATAAATAACAAAGTTTTTGAAAAAAATCAACAATGAAAAATAGGGACTAAATTTAAGATTTTGTGAAAGTACAAAGAACAAAATTTGACATTTGAAAGTGTAGAGATTAAAATTGAATAAACTTCAAAATTTAAGGACCAAAATGATATTTTAACCTATATTTTAAAATTGGTAACAATAATACTATTTTAGTTTTTGTATTTTGGAGTTTGTTTAATTTAGTTCTTATACTTTTAAATGTCTAATTTTAGTTTCAGTGCTTTTAATAAATCTTAAATTTGGTATCTCGAAGCTAAACTTTATCGATAATGACTAAATAATAATATTGACTTTCATTCGAGAACATACATATACGCACGTGTGTTCTAAGATGTTAATGGATAACAAAAAGATTTTGAAAAAATATCCAATAAACTAGCAGTGAGTACTAAATTTAAGGTTTATTAAAAGTTCAAAGACTAAATTCAAACATTTGAAAGTACAAAGACTAAAATTGAACAATTTATAAAGTATAAGTTTAAATTTAACGATTTCAATTAGTTAGCTATTACTTTATCGTCTGATTCATCTTCATGGTGGCTATGCTCAACCGTGAGGCGGAGGCGATATCGAAAATCCTAAATTTCATGGAAGATATTTCATGGAAGATATTTGGTATCATAGGTATACTTTCACTTTGTAGCTTTTTGTTATTTCCTTCGTCTCTAGAATAGGACGGCAAACTCGCTTGCTCATAGAGGTTTTTCCAAATTGTCCCATTCTTGGTATTGTGTGATTTTCCTTCTTGATGGGTGTCTAGTTGTGCATTGAACACTAGTCGTTTTGTAGCCAATATGACAATGGTTTTGTCTTCTAAATGAAGTGTTTCTCATTTTGTTTAAAAAAAAAAAAAAAAAAAGGTAAAATTTTAAAGTTCCATCCGACATAGAATTCAATTTTCTACGAACCTATTAAACATAGATAATTTAAATGAATGTGGATAATATATATATTAATTAGATGTGAGCGATGATTTTGAGTATGTTATTGTAAAGTATATAACAAAGTTAATATATATATTTTTTTTCTTTTGTTTAAGTGAAGAAATTATTGAAAATTAGTTATTTGCGTATTATTCAATGAGGCTGTCACAATGTGTCTGTCTTATAATAATTGTCAATAATGCATTGAAAAATGTACATGCTCATAATGATTAATAGATGTGAATTCGAGATCCTTTTCTCACATATATCGAATGGTGGAAAATCACCCGCTGTATTTTGATGATTTCACCGAATAATTTCTCATGAAATTTACGCAAAATCATAACCATTTTTCAAGGGAACAAAATAAAATAAAAAAGAAAGGAATATAAGGCTGAATCCATTGCCCTCTTACTCCAAAGCTCGTCTGACTAAGCCCAGTGGCCCAGCCCAATTACTTAGATTTTTTAATTACTTATGATTGTGGGATTTTGTTTCCACTGACCAAATTATTTGCTAAAAACTAACCTTATCACCAACATAACTTTCAAAAAA
>QLSR01001481.1:250638-344098 GCA_031780015.1 Citrullus colocynthis
AAAAAAAAAAAAAAAAAAAAAAAAAAAAAGATTCAACGATATTTTTATTGATATTTTCCTATTTTTCATGCAACCATTTGTTTTAAAATTTACCGTCAAGACTTAAAATTATAACCTTAAATTAAGTTTTGGAAGTCAATTGTCTGAAATAATTTTAGACATACTTTTACTCTAAAAATAACCATACATGTGTTATGAGTAAATAATGATTTGTTAGAATACAATTTTAGTTATTATATTTTAAAATGTCCAATTTTAATTACGTTTCTTTAATAAATTTTAAATTTAGACCTTCAAAGTAAATTTTTATTGAAATTGGCTAAATAATAGTAATAATTTTGATACAAAAAATATGATATATGAATATGTTTTCAAAATTAAGAATGAAAACGTTGATAAATGACAATTTTTTTTAAAAAAATCAATAATAACCAAGCACAAGGATTAAATTTAAAATCTCTTTAGAAACTAATACTAAATTAAATTTTCGAAATTACATGAATAAAATTGAATAAATGTAAAAGAAGAATATTTAAAATGTCGATGTTGGTGGAAATATCGAGATCCTAATTTTACAAAAAAATTAGATCGAAATATTGATAAAATGTTAATTTTGATTAATATTTTTGAAAAAATTATAAAAATAAAAAATAAATATTTTATAATTTTTAAATAAGTCTATTTATTATTTATACTATATTTATATTAGTGACATTTTGTTGACTATTTTTCATGATACTTGATTTTTTTTATGATATAATGGAAATTTCGATTCATCCTCAAATAGATTGAACCCACAAAAACTTTAAAATATCGAGATCGATCAGGCGATAGAAATTTAACACTATTAAACAACATGACCAAAATGGTATCTTAAACCAAATGATATATATTTTTTCTCTCAATTTTAAAAAACTTCAACAAATCAGACCCGTGACGTGGATCGTGATTCCAACTTTCCAATAAGGAAACCCGTAGACATAATCTGGTGCCACGTGCGTGAGAACACGTTATTTACCATAAGCTAAGATGTAGAGTAAAAATACCCTCCTCGACACCAACTTTATTTCTATTTTTGTAAATTTTCCCTCACATCTTGAGCTGGTTAAGTTATCAGCTCCCTTCGACGGCTAAATTTCACCATTGTCTTCCTCTTTCTCTCCGCGCAGTATCCGACAGGTCTGAGTGCTTCAATGGCGTTGACGCTGAATACAGCTCCATCTCTAAGACTATCGAGCATCCAAGCCAATCGAGTTCGAATTCAGTCTGCTTTATCGCCGGCTTCTGTTTCGTTTTCTAGTGAGTTTCACTCTGTAATGCTTTACTGGTTCTGGAAGTAACAAGAAATGAATAAACATTGACATTCAAGAGCTTTCGAATTGAAGAATGAGCGTTTTCTTAACTCTATTTTACTTGCATGGCTGTTCCAATTTACTTGTTATTCTTCACGGATTTCTCTAGCTTCAATGTCGATTTTGAGATATTAAGTGTTGATTCTTCTTTCTATTAGTAACGAAGATTGTTCACTGTTCTAGGAAGGAGGCTATCGGTTATTGCCGCTGAAACTGACACGAATGAAGGTCTTTAATGCGTTTTGTTTAATAGTTTGTTTCCTTTTTTTTTATTTTTTATGTTGACCAGGGCAATACTTTGAATCTTGGCAGTGAAGATTTCTCAAAACTTAAAGAAACGATTTAATTTGAGATGCTTTAATTATTTTTTCTCATGTTGTGCTGTGTATTTATATTTTTTCTTATTCGTTTTGATCAGTTAAATCTCAGGCACCAGATAAAGCGCCGACAAGTGGTGGTTCCAGCTTCAACCAGCTTCTTGGAATTAAAGGTGCTGCGCAAGAAACTGTGAGTCACCTCCACGTTCTCAGCTTGTTTTTTAGGAAGACTTGATTGTACGTGTTACAGTAAGTCGTTAGTAAGTCCTTCATGTGCACTTTATGCAGAATAAATGGAAGATTCGTCTTCAATTGACAAAGCCTGTTACATGGCCGCCCTTGGTTTGGGGAGTAGTCTGTGGTGCTGCCGCTTCTGGTACTCAGTTTTCACATACTAAGACACTAATATTAAATTTGAAAAATCTTTGATGAACTAGTAGCGTATGTTACTATCAACTTACTTCTTAGACATCCTGTAAGATGAGAATTAGTGAGTTCTTCTCTAATTAAAATTTTAAGATCTATTCTCATGTTGTGTATTATATACTTTAATGTATCAGATGGTGGTCAAAAGTGCTTCCACATGTAGATAATTAGTACTCTACTAACTGACTTTTTCACTGCTTCATTGATTAGTTACCTCATTCAACCATTGAATATGGATTCAATGTTCATGCTTTTTTTACAGGTAACTTCCATTGGAATTTCGAGGATGTGGCAAAATCGATTACTTGCATGCTTATGTCTGGTCCATTTCTCACTGGCTATACACAAGTAAACTTCCGTTGATATAAAGCTTTCCTGTGACTTATGAAAGTATTCAAGCACAAATAAGATAGACTTGGTACTTTGGTTTTTTTAGACAATCAATGATTGGTATGATCGAGAGATTGATGCAATTAATGAACCTTATCGTCCAATCCCATCTGGGGCAATATCTGAGAACGAGGTATGAGCTAAACCACTTGATATTCATTAACAGAGGCATATATGATCCTTCCTTACTGGTTTCTTCCTTCCATAAATTTTATTAGGTTATAACTCAAATATGGGTGTTGCTTCTGGGAGGACTTGGCTTGGCTGGTTTGTTAGATGTGTGGGTAAGTTCAGTGAATTCATGGAACATACTCATCTCTCATATGGACTGTTTTTCCCTGAACTCCGTCCTTATCCTTCTCAGGCAGGGCATGACTTTCCCACAGTCTTTTATCTTGCTCTAGGTGGCTCTCTGTTATCATACATATACTCTGCTCCACCTCTAAAGGTAACACAAAAGTTTATTGTTTCTAAATTGGGTCTTCTGAATGCTAAGAACATTTATTTTGTGGTTGCAGCTGAAACAAAATGGATGGATTGGAAATTTTGCTCTTGGAGCTAGTTATATCAGTTTACCATGGTGAGAAATCCTGTGATCCTTAATTGTTGGTAATTGACATGCATTGCTGATGGATAAAGTCAACCAGTAATTTCAATCTGCAATTGATTGGTTGACGAAGTCAATTTTGTTTCAAATGAAAATTTGAAAGCTTTCTTTGTATTCGGTTAGTTGTTAATATTCCCACTCATTTGGATGGCCTCAGACTTTTGAGCATATTGCTATCCTGTAGACAGAAGCTGATGGAAGGAGAACATCCTCTCTATTGACCATGAAATCTATTGGCCACGATTACGCTTTGTCCATACAAATTTAAATAATGAATACTTTATCCACTTCTAGTGCACTTTGAGTGTCCTTGTGTGTTGAACTCAAGTCCCATAGATGAAACCACCAACTGATGGCTAGTTTGCAGTTATCTGCAATTTATTTCTTTTACGTAAAGTTAATTGGCTTGTTCCAGGCTCTACATTAATCATATGTATCATAATTTTCTTGTTGTTTATGATACGATAAGTTTGCCTTTTCCAGTAACAGCCAACTTTCAATCTCAGGTGGGCAGGTCAAGCTTTATTTGGAACTCTTACTCCTGATATTGTCGTTCTCACACTTTTGTACAGCATAGCTGGAGTATGCTCCTCAATTTATTTTTTGAGTTCCTACCTTCACAAAATCCAATCCTAATGCGACTGCCTTCTGCTTTGCCTTAATCAGCTGGGAATAGCCATTGTAAATGATTTCAAAAGTGTTGAGGGCGATAGAGCTTTAGGACTTCAGGTATTTCATTCTAAAAACAGAGTTTATGATTTCGTAAAACTAATTTAGGTCCTATCAGGTTGTTTTTGTTTTGTTATTCTATTGTCAGCTTTTGTTATTTACTGCCCTTACAGTCACTTCCAGTAGCTTTTGGTGCTGAAACTGCTAAATGGATTTGCGTTGGCGCCATTGACATAACTCAATTATCTGTTGCTGGTAAGAGTTATCTGTTGCTGGTAATTCATTTAGCACTTTCTTGTTCCCAAGGGATTTTCTCTATAAAACGATGCGCAAATTTAAAGCATACTAGACCATTTTCTAGTTCTACTGAAAAATAAGAACACAAGTTGCTCGTTTCTTGGCTTCTGCCTTCCAGTAATTTACATTCTGGAGGATCTTCACCTTGTTTTGGTTTCATCTTCTGTACGTGCATCCCTTCGAATAATTTTATTACAATTGTGCTCTATCCTCCAATGTTTGTACATCTACTGATGATATATCTCCGACTCTCAACGAAGCAGTTAACTGAGATGAGGATAGGGATCCCAAAAGTTTGTATGCAACGCAGAAAATATTAAATATTCAGCATTCTGATTGTTGGAAAGATGGATTGCTCTATTTCTCTTTGCCTTCTCTAGCAAAATAATTCTGGAATTTCAATGTCCGAAAGATGGTGTTCCAAAACCTTTTTATTTTCAACTTCTTAACTTCTTTGCTGCTATGAACTGCACTATTTCAGGAGACCCGGGCACTCTGATACTAAAGCTAGAGCTATCATCCTGCCATGTATATCAGATGAATTGTTATTTATTTGCAATGTAGATCCAGAGATCATAAGGACTACTATAACACTTAATCTAGATTCAAGGCTTCGATTTGCAAATTAATTAGACTATTCCCTCTAATTTATTTGAAATGAACGTGACCACCAATACTATCCATCATTGCAGGTTATCTATTGGGAGCTGGCAAGCCGTATTACGCATTAGCCCTCCTTGCTCTAATTGCTCCCCAAGTTTTTTTCCAGGTAAATACTCTTAAAGAATCGTTACATGGTATCGGTCTTCTCTTAAGTAGGGGCAGCTGCTGCTGAACATGAGTTAAGAACAACCCTACGTACTTAATCGCGCTCCCATAATGTGTAAAGGAACATTCAATATAGTGATTTTATAACTTAGTACCTTGAAACAAAAGTATGCATGTAAGAATGATAATACTTTTGTTGAGAGAAGTCAGGTTATTAGTATTTCATTAGTGACACGATCTGATCAACTGTATAGTAATATGAGGTCTTATTTTGTATTGAAATATTTGATGCAAGTTGTGTTGTGATCCCATCTCTCTCTCTCTCTATTTTCTTTAATTATAATTGAATAGTTATGTATGGTTCGAGAATCAGCCTTCAATACTCGGACTAATCCACATATTACAATTCTTACAGTTCAAATACTTCCTCAAGGACCCCGTCAAGTACGATGTCAAATATCAGGTATACTCAAATTCTTCTCGAAATTGGAGATTTACGTTTATAGAAACTGCTATATAGAGCCATCTCTCTAAGCTATTTGATGAAACATTATAGTTCTTCCTTTTCCAATAACTTTTAAGTGGTCAAAGCCCCATCCATGTCCACACCAGATTGTCAACTTTGCGATCGGCACAATTATTTGACCTTATGTTTGCACTAACATTTCAGGCCAGTGCTCAGCCATTTCTTGTGCTGGGTCTGTTGGTCACTGCTTTAGCAACCAGTCATTGAACCCAACAGGCGGAGAATCATACGTACACCTATTAAGCATGCGAGACAAATGCAAGACCAGAAGGAGCTGGAAGTCGAGCCTTGGGAACCCAGCAGCAGCAAGCTCAATTCAGGTTAAATTTTGCCTTGTTTAGTAAAGCAGGTGTTGGATTTCAATCAGCATATTTCAAAGCTTTGATTTAGTGTTGTATCACTATCAGTTCTTAGGCTTAAAGTAGGTCCTTTTCTCAGTTCTCCAAATCTTTCAATAGGTTTAGTTTCCTATTACACGTGAATTGTCTCAGCTCCTACCCTTGTTGTCTTCTTACTTAGGCTTCAATAGAATTATAATAATGCATACCCTGGAATTCTGTTCCCATTGAGCTTCTGGCTGCTCTCATGTTTTCAGGTCTGCCTACCAACTATACTGACTTAAGTTTCTTCTCTCTAATTTCTAACCTCACTCAATCATTCATCTGATTCCCTATTTCATGACATTCACTTAATTACTTCTGTTTCCAAAATAATCAAAACCCTATTTTTCTCGAGAAATCCCTACTCATTTTGAGAACATTTGGATTGAAAAACAGCACAAAAATTTGAAAACCATTTGACCATCTAAGTGATTGTTGCTATCCTCTAACAAGATCATGGAATCTCTCTCTAGATAGCTATGCATATCCCTCTTGTTTATAGGCATATGTAGCATTTTAGGCAGAAACTTTAGAAAAAGACTGACATTAATTTCTCACCCAAGGCATAAACATCCATCCATATTCACACCCGACACTGTAGGCTAAAGTCTTGAAAGACAACTATTTATTCTATTTGCTTTTAGAGAAAGCAGACTCTAAAAAGAAACTAAAGCTGAAAATGGAACTTAGAACTTGAAACTCAACGACATTGTGAAAGGCTTTCTTCTACTTAGTCCTGAACTTGGATTCGTCAATTTCAACCCCTTCCTCAGCAGCACGCTCTCCTCCTGGCATACCCGTGTTGCTTAGCCCTCCTTTACGGCCCATCTCTTGGTACCCTTCGTGTCCTAGCTGCTCCTTCCTTGTCTGGCCCCCACGGCTCCGCCCTGCATCACCATCAGAATGAGTCACCACTTTCCACTTTGGCGGTTGGCTTGGGTTTAAAATGGCCCCAACATTAGTACTTTCAAGAGTGTTTTACGTGGTCTCTATGCTATTTAGAGATATTTTTAAAGATTAAATTAAAAGTTTTGGGATGTCTTTTCAATTTATAATAATTTTCTTAAAAGTTTATCCTATAAATTAGTTCCAATTTTCAGTCTTATAAAATTTTCTGTAGTATTGTATCTTATAAGACATAAAATTTTTAGAGTATGTCTAATAGATCAATTATTAACTAAAATTTACTTAAAAAATTATCAAATATAATATATTTTTTTTAAATAATTGTTTTAAATAACAAAATTGCTTAAAATATTTTAAAATATAGCAATTCTTTTTCTGGCAATAATTCTAAGTAAATAGTAGTCGACTTATCCGTAGTAGTCGGTCATGAATGATAGGAGTCTAATTTAACTATATTTATTAAACATTTCGCTACACGGATTTTGTTATATTTTTTAAAACTACCTCTTTCCTATAAGTTCTTTCTTTTTTTTTCTTTTTTTTTTTTTTTTTTAAACTATCCCTTTCCTTTTTTTTTTTTTTTTTAAACTATCCCTTTCCTTTTTTTTTTTTTTTTTAAACTATCCCTTTCCTTTTTTTTTTTTTTTTTAAACTATCCCTTTCCTTTTTTTTTTTTTTTTTAAACTATCCCTTTCCTTTTTTTTTTTTTTTTTAAACTATCCCTTTCCTTTTTTTTTTTTTTTTTAAACTATCCCTTTCCTTTTTTTTTTTTTTTTTAAACTATCCCTTTCCTTTTTTTTTTTTTTTTTAAACTATCCCTTTCCTAGTTTTTTTAAAAGAAAAGAAAAGAAAAAAAGTTGCATATATCATAGCCTTATTAAATATAGAAAATTAGAAGTAGAGACTTCAGACACAAGATTTGAAGTTCGGTCAGGTCTCGAATCAACGAGATAAAAATAATTAGAGACTAGAATTTTAATTTAACCATTTTAAAAATTTTAGATACCAAATGAAATTTATTAAATTTGTTGAATAATAAACCTTGTTTTATAGTAGCGACACTTCATTTTGATTTATATTATATCGAGTTAAAAAGTATTAAGACTTAAATAATTAAGTACCAGAGCTAAAGGATTCAAATGGTTAAATTTAGTTAAAAAGTGCTTTTTAACTAAGAAAAGGTAAGTTTAAAATGGAACAATAGGGTTGGAAACTAGAAAAGTCGACAAGTCGTCACACCTTCAGCAAGGTGCTCCTGAGCTTCGAGACTCTTACCCCCAGTTCCACCGGGGACAACAGTCTCCCCTTGCCTGGCCCTGGCGTCGAGTTCACATCTTTCTTGCTCAGACGACATCTCTTTCTTCAACTCTTCCAAATACTTAGCTTCGACAAGAGAAGATAAGAGTTTTATGCCTGTCTCTTCTTGTCCCTTTGGGTTTATATAGAATTTGAGAACTCTTATTCCCAACTCTGGAGTGCCTGCGTGGCTGATAACGAATTGTAGAACATTGCTTGGGTGACACGTAGGTGCTTACTCAGTCAAAAAGTTTCTTCTAGTGTCCCACAGGTGACACGTGTTGAGACGAGATAGCGGTTCTAAGATCTGATTCCCTTCTATCAACAGTACAACGATAAGGTAGAAAAATTTAGGTCCAGTACTACGATAAGGTAGAAAATTTTAGGTCAAATACCATTTCAGTCCCAGTTTATTCCATTTTAGTCCAGTTTTAATTCCTGAAACTGACTTTTACCAAAACCGATTAAATAATAATGATAACAATAATTTTCAGAAAATAAAATAAATAAATATGTATGACAAAGTTGTTTCAAAATAAGTCTAAGGATATAGATTAAAATTCGACGTTGGGATTGAAATTTTGACCAGTTAGATACCAATATAATATTTTGACTAGAAATTTAAACCCCAGCTTTAGATTTAGTTTTCTAAACCATGAAAAACAAAAATCAAGAACCCTTAAAATATTCAGCACGATGAATATTTAAGTGCTCAATTTACTAACACAAATTTATAGTGGGAACAAAATGCTAAAATTTTGTCATTAGATTATTGGCTCATAGCTATTTTAAAATCAGTTAAAAAGTAGTTTTTATCTTTCTATTTGAAATAACAATTTAGGCTTAGAACCTTTGCTGATAATGGTTTAATTTAATATTTACTTTTATTGGACCAAAAGTGCTTACCTAATGTCTAATTAGAAGTTGGGATCAAATGGGGAGTGATTCTGATGTCATCATAGTAGTCCAACTTCAAGTTTTCATCCAGTAAGGTATCATGGTAAAATGTCAAACAAAGCATTAGCTCTTCCTTGATATCTTAAGAAATATTGAAATATTTAAAAAGAATCAGTTTAAACCTACTCATTTTGATTTTAAACCCCAAACATAAGTTGGAAGCGCATTTGTAATTTCGTTTTCTTATTTCAAAATTAAATCGTACAAAATTCTTATTTGAACTTCTTCACTAAATGAAAGATGAAAATTGATGTCGAACTTCATTCTTTTTATATTTTTAGAAAAAATATTAAGTCACCCCTAAATATAAACTCCTAATTATCTTCTAAATTCTTTTAATTTTTTTGTGTATTTCCTTAATTTCGTTGATAAAACTTTTAATTCGAGTGGGTCAAACTCTAGAAAATCTTGCATAATCTCCCATTGTCTAATAGGATATATCATATCTCCATTGTCTAATAGGATATATCATATTAATTTACACTCCGCCCTAAATTTCAATTTCAGAATCAAACTCACATTAGTTCTAACATTTAATTGAAACAATTATGAGTTAGTTTGCTTTATCTTCACATAGTGAACTTAACTAAGCACAAATTTGATCTGGAAAGAGAAACATGAAATTTCCATCTTAACCCATTGAGAATAGGGGGAGTGTTCATGGCAATGCGAATTAAAGTTGGCCAAGATCCTTTCCTTTTTCTATGCAAATAAAATAAGACATCTAAAATTCACATAATAAAGCAAAGTTAGTTTGTTCCAGTTTCTTTATCTTCACTATGAACTTAGCTAAGCACAAATTGGATCTGGAAAGAGAAACATGAAATTTCCATCTTAACCCATTGAGAATAGGGAGAGTGTTCATGGCAATGCGAATTAAAGTTGGCCAAGGTCCTTTCCTTTTTCTATGCAAATAAAATAAGACATCTAAAATTCACATAATAAAGCAAAGTTTCTCCTTGTTCAAGTCCAATAACCAAAACCCTGACGTGCCGACGTACATGTGGCCAGAAACGGAAAGAAAAACAGACTTAAAAAGACATTAGCTATTACAAAGCAACCTTACCAAAATACATAAACATGAAGGGGGGGGGAAAAAAAAAAAACACGACAAGAACACGCCACACAGCTACTTTCAAAACAAAGTCAGCTGGATCATCATCTGGTATGCACACAGAGCCATAAGCTCTGATCAACGGTCCTTGGTCCTGAACTTGGACTCGTCGATCTCGATTCCTTCCTCCGCTGCCCGCTCACCACCGGACTTGTCCATGGTGCTCAGCCCTCCTTTACGACCCATTTCTTGGTAGCCTTCATGGCCCATCTGCTCCCTTCTTGCCTCTCCTCCCTGGTGCCCTAGCTCCTGATACCCTTCATGCCCCAATTGCTCTTTCCTCGTCTGCCCACCCCGACTCCGACCTCCATGTCGCCACGACCCAAGAAACAAACGAGTTAACAAAACTCTAAAAAAATCATTTTTTTGAAAAAGAATTATCACATGAAAGTTTTTTTCTTTGTTGGACAAAGATAAAATCTAAGTTTTCCTCAAGAAATATTTGAAAATGTTTTCTACTGTATTGTGTTATTAGAGCAGAAATATATAGTACATTAACAATTAATTGAGAGACAGTTAAGAACACCTTCAGCGAGACGTTCTTGAGCTTCAAAGCTTTTGCCGCCGGTTCCGCCAGGAACCACAGTCTCACCCTGCTTTGCTTTAGCGTCGAGCTCTGATCTTTCCTGTTGCGTTGCCATTTGTGTTGCCCGACCTTCTAATTCTTCTATATAGAAACGATATAAATTTTGATAAGTGGGAAAACCGTGGTGGAAAGAGACAGTTGTGGGGAGTTTATATAAGCGTGAGAATTGGAGAAAAACTCGGATGACGAAAGAAACCGAGCTTGTAAAATGGACACGTAATAAGGCTAACGCGGCACATTGGGGTGCAAAATCAGCAATTTCTTAAGGACACGTCACCAACACTGTCGTCTTCATGCTTGGGGTCGACACGTTCAACTCATCTCTCATACCTCATCACGTGTAAATACATATGAATCTTACTAGCTGTCTATACCTTCGCCTACACTCTCTTCCATCACCAAACAAAATAAGTTTTTTTTTTTTTTTTTAAATGTTTTTTTTTTTTTTAAATTTGTAATTAGTAGTTATTTAAGTAGGTTAGATAAAAATAGGTATTGTTGGATATTTTAACATTTTTTAACAAATTAAATTTTATAATTTATTTATTTACTCATTTAGGGAGTCCATTCCTCCTTCCTTCATAGGAAATGGAATGTCAATTACACGGTTTTCTCTGTAATTAATGGAGAACGTGGAGATTTCTCTCCAACTTTTCGCCCTTTTAGATTTTAATTAAGAGTTGATTTCACGAATAGTATACAAGCAATAGGGTCTCTTAATCAATTTTAGGTGATATACAATATCTTTTGAAAGGATTGTTGTATTTTTGTTGTGGAGACACATCTTCTACGTGACAATATATCATTAGCGTGTTTTAACCCATGAAGTTTTATGGCCTCTTTTCAAATATAGAAAAAGAAATCAAAATATTTATAAATACAGCAAAATTTCATTATCTATCGCGATATATCGTATATAGACAATGTATTTTGTTATTAATTATAAATATTTTCAGTATTTTTACTATTATTTAAGACAATTTTCCAAGTTTTATTCTTTATTCAATTGTTAATTTAATTCAGAAATTCTCCTAATTATTTGTTCCACATGTATAGTTGAGAATACACCGAGTATTTTTCTTTTATGTTTTTAGATTCTTTAAGTTGAGTGTATATGCATTTAATAAAAAATTGGTTGAGGTACATTTTGAAAACAATTTTTCTTAGTGTATTTAATTTTCAGTTTTCAATTTTCAATTTTATAATGATATTTGAAATTAAAAAAACAGAAAGCAGTGTCGATGAAGATATTAAAGATAGTATTTTAAGTTATAATTATATGATATTACAAAAATAATAATTCTAAGTTCTTTTTATATAAACTAAATTAATAAATTTGTATGCAACATAGTACGGTGTGGGTAACTGCCGTCAGTTTCAATGGTTTATATATATTATTAAACACAATTTGAATAATTGTTTAAATTTAAATTCTAATTTAGGAACAAGAAACATATATATATATATGAAAATGTGAAAAAATGTGAAATCATACCACTTCTCACAATTATTGAATTTCTTATTTTCAAATTTATGTTTTCAGATTGTCCACCCAACAAATCCTAAATTCTTACCTTTCCAACTTGAAATTTTCAATAATAAGATGAACATTATTGATGAGATAATTAAAATGTACAATGAGCAAATTGATATGTCATCAAATGTGTACTAACATTTGATCATATAAATGATCTTAATGGTATTTTTTTCAGTTGTTTTTTAACAATGGCTTTTGTAATGAGATAAATGGTAACATTGATCTCAAATTTTCTTATATAGTTTGTAAATAATATAACATACTCCAATTTTCTGATATATTCTAGTAAAAATATATTATCCATTCAAATCTATTTTTTAATAAACTTTTGAGAAATAGATTATTCAAAGGTGGATTTCAAATTAATCCAAACATTTTAGAGATTTTTATTTATCAAGTTTTTTTTTTTTTTTTTTTTTTTTTAAAAAAAGAAAAATTAAAAATCACTTTTACTAATCAATCCTAACCTTCGAGGTGCAATAAATGGTGAATTTGTTTGTTTGGGGAAGAACTTAACCGGTTGAGGATGTCACACATGCTCCAATGCATAAATTAGAAGAAGAGGAAAGCTCGGAAGAAATCATTCTAGTATGGGAAGTTCACTTACCTTCTTTAAAGACTTCATGGCGTATTTATAGTAGCAATTGACCTGAAACTTTTTTGGATTATAAGTCTGGAAAGCTATTTTAAATTCCCCGCTCATCTATGGACCAAGTAATTCGGGAGACCCACTTTGATGGGGTTTTTTATTGGGCTCTGCATGGGTTCAACCTAATTTCAACTTTTTCTATAGATCCTTCTCAAAAGGGTCAACTCGATAAATGGTCAAAATAGAAAGATTGTTTTAGAAAAATGACTATAAGATTTTTCTTTGTTAAAATGGTCAAATAAATGACTAATTTTGATACTATTTAAAATTTGAGATTGGACAAAAATATCCCTTCTACCAAATTCCTATCAATATGGTGTATTTCAAAATAAAAAATCTAACCTAAAACAAAAAATCTAACAACATAAAGCACAATTTAATAAACTAAACTACCCCAAATCTTTCATAAAAAATCTACTACCAAATTCCTATCAATATGGTTTTTATTATTTCATGCCTAATTTTTGAAATATAATTATTGTGAAGCAAATAAAAAAAAATATATGAAAACTAACTTTACGGGTTAAAAAACAATATCTAAAATAATATAATTAAAACAAAACGAGCAACAAAATCTAAATCTAAAAATGATAATTAGAAATTAAGGGTTGAAAATAAAAAAGTTATAGCTTTTATGTAAAATATATTTAATTATAATTTAGCTCAAAAATTAGGCATGAAATAATAAAAACCTGGCATTCTAACAAATAGTTAAAATTTCAGAATATATTGTCATATCTTCATTAGTACGAGTCCAGCGAATACCTTGCATTAATTAGATATTTTGTCATATTTTGTTATATGCTTTATTATGAAAATGATTTAAATCTCACACAAATATATAATGATGACTAAAAGCTTCATAAATGATGCAAATGAAAATATTATGTAGTAAAAATTGTCAAAACCACACAAATACTTTCTATATTAAAACCTAAAGTGTTTGATGGCTACTCCGCAACAACTTTTCATAAATATACAAATTCTTTAAATGCCGAATTCATCTAATCACCAACATTTGAAAATCTGACGAATTCTACAAAAACACATTGAAAGCTTAATTAAAAAAAAAAAAAAAAAAAAAAAAAAATTACATACCTACAGGATATGGATTTCGATGGCTGCCTCGTTATCCAAGGCAAGCCAAGGCTTCGAAAATTATGTGTCCAACAAACATGGTTGTGGTTTTGGTGAGCCATATTTTGAAATTATTGTTAGTTTGATCACCATGCAAACTCCATCATCGCATGACATGAAGTCAATAATGCTAGAGGGATTGGAAATTTTGCTCGGCGTTAGGGATGGGATGGGATAGGGAATATAAACGATAAACATAGATGTTTACTACATAAAATCTAGAGATAGAGTTATATATTCATATTTTTGTTGGAGATCTAAAAAATATGATTTTGTTGTAAAATTGACGAGCAAAATAACAAAAAAAAAAGTACAAAAATCGAGAAATTATAATATTAAAATAATATTAAAGTAATTAAAATCACTAAATTAAATAAAGTAAACTTAAAATAAACTAAAATAAAGAAAGTGAGATTTTATGGAAAATGGAACTTCACCCATCTTTTCTCTTCTTTTCTCTCCAACGTGTGTTACAATATCCACAAAAAAACCTCTATTTATAGGCAGTTTGGCAAGTAGGTAGTGGCCACTAAGAATGTGTCTTTAGTAGATACATGACCTTTAGCCACTAAGCACATTTATATAATGAACATCTAATTTGTTCTAATATTTATAATACTCCCCTTAGATGCCTATTATATATATAAAATATGCCTCGTTAAAACCTTACTAGGAAAAAATCCTAATGAAGGAAAAAGAATACATATTTCATATCATCTAATAATTCTAAAAGAATACAATACATTTGCTCCCCTCGTAAGAACATCATTTGAGATCTCTGAGTCGCCACATTCCATGTTCTGTACCAATTTTTCAAAGGTTACAGTTGATAATGATTTTGTAAATAAGTCTGCCAAGTTATCCTTCGAACAAATTTGTTGTACAGTGATGTCGCCATTTTCTTCAAGATCATGAGTGTAGAAAAGTTTTGGTGAAATATGCTTTGTTCTATCTCCTTTAATATCTCCTTCTTTGATTTGGGCTATACATGTTGTGTTGACTTCGTATAATGTTGTTGAAGGATTTTTACTAGAAGACAAGCAACATGCTTCACGAATGTGTTAAGTCATTGATCTTAGCCATACACATTCTCTACTAGTTTCATGGATTGCAAGAATTTCAGCAAGATTTGAGGAAGTAGCTGTTATGGTCTGTTTCACTAATCGCCAAGATATAACAGTTCCTCCACAAGTGAATAGATAACCTGTTTGAGATCTAGTTTTGTGTGGATCAGATAAATATCCAGAATCTGCACAACCAACTAAGTCAAATTTTGATTTATTTGAATCAAACAAACCCACATCGATCGTTCCTCGGAGATAACGGAGTAAATGATTAATTCCATTCCAATGTCTTTTTGTTGGAGAAGAACTGTATCTAGTTAATATAATTTACTGAAAATGCAATATTTGGTCTTGTATTATTAGCAAGATACATAAGTGCACCAATTGCACTAAGATATGGTACTTCAGGACCAAGAAATTCTTCATTATTATCTTGAGGTCAAAATATATATTTCTTCACATCTAGTGAACGAACTTCGATTGGAATGTTTAATGGATGTGTTTTGTCCATATAGAATCTTTTAAAAAATTTTCCTGTATAGGTTGACTGATGAACAAAAATCTCGTCTGCTAAATGCTCAATTTGCAATCCAAGGCAAAATTTTGTTTTTCTGAGATCTTTCATCTTAAATTCTTTCTTAAGATATTTTATTGCTTTTGAAAACTCTTCAGGAGTTCCAATTATACTTAGGTCATCAACATATACAGATATAATAGCAAATCCTGATTGTGATTTCTTTATAAAAACACATGACATATTGGATTATTTTGATATCTTTCAACAAATATCCACTCGGGCGATTATACCACATTCTTCTTGATTGTTTTAATCCATATAGTGATCTCTGTAACTTTATTGAATATAGTTCTCGAGAACTTGATTTATGTATTTTAGGTATCTTAATGTCATTATCAAGAGATCTATATAAGTATGCTGTGACTACATCCATAAGATGCATGTCCAAATTTTCATACATAGTCAAAGCAATTAAATATCTGAATGTAATTGCATCCACCACTGAAGAATATGTCTTCTCATAATCAATACCAGATCTTTGGGAAAAACCTTGTGCAACTAGTCTTGCTTTATATCTTTCGATCTCATTATTTTCATTTCTTTTTCTCACAAATACCCATTTGTATCCCACGAGTTTGACATCTTCTGGTGTTCGGACTACTGGTCCAAAAACTTGGCGTTTTGAAAGTAAGTTTAATTCTGCCTCGATTGCTTCTTTCCACCAAAGCCAATCATTTCTATGTCGACATTCTTCAACAGATTTTGGTTATGGATCCTTATTTTCGGATATAATATCAAGTGCAACATTATATGCAAAAATGTTATCAATAATTACATGAGTTCGGTTCCATCTTTTTTCTGTCATGACATAATTTATTGAAATTTTATTATTATCTTTAGGTATTTCACCTTCTTCACTAATTGTATTATTAGTCATGTCTAGGGTTTCTTCGTGGATATTTACATCCTCAACCAAGTCTTTTTTATTATTGTTTATTTTTCTTTTCTGAGGATTTTTATCTTTGGAACCCACTGGACTACCACGCTTCTGGCATGTTCCAGATTCATTAGTGACAATTTGCTGTGTTGGGATATCAATTTTCGACGAAACATTTGCAACGGGTATATGTGATTTAGATACTTTCTTTCCATCTAGTAATGGATTTGCTATATTTTGCAAATGAATTATTTTATGAACTTCAAGTTCACATTGATTTGTACGAGGATTTAAATGAGACAATAATGATGCATTCCATGCAATTTCCTTTTCCAACTTCTTAATTCCTCCCCTAATGTTGGAAAATTTGTCTCATTAAAATGACAATCTGCAAATCGTGCAGTAAATACATCACCCGTCAGGGGTTCAAGATATTTAATAATTGATAGGGAATCATATCCAACGTATATATCCTAACCTCCTTTGAGGACCCATCTTAGTACGTTGTGGTGAAGCACTTGGAACATATACTGCACATCCAAAAATTCTTAAATGAGAAATATTTGGCTCCTGGCCATAAGCTAATTGTAACGGTGAGTATTTATGATAAGCTATTGGCCTAATGCGTGCAATACTGGCCTAATGCGTGCAAGTAACGCAGCATGCAAAATAGCATGTCCCCATATAGATGTAGGAAGCTTCGCTCTCATAAGTAATGGTCTAGCAATTAATTGCAAACGTTTTATAAATGATTATGCTAAACCATTTTGTGTATGAACATAAGGTACAAGATGTTCAATATTTATCCCAATTGACATACAATAACTATTGAAAGTTTGGGATGTAAATTCACCAGCATTATCAAGACGGATGGTCTTAATTGTATAATCAGGAAATTGTGCTCTTAACTTAATTATTTGAGCAAGTAATCTTGCAAATGCATGGTTTCGACTTGATAATAAGGACACGTGTGACCATCTACTGGATGCGTCTATTAATACCATAAAATATTTAAATGGTCCACTTGGTGGGTTAATAGGTCCATATATATCACCATGAATTCGTTCAAAAAATGTAGGTGATTGGGTTCCTACTTTAGCTTGTGATGATCTAATTATTAATTTGCCTTGAGAGCAAGCACCACATAATAATTCACTAGATTGAAGAATCATCTGGTTCTTCAATGGATGTCCATTTGAATTTTCAATGATTCTTCTCATCATTATAGATCCTGATAACCCAACCGGTCATGCCAAATTGTAAATATATATGGATTCATAAACTTCAGATTCGTTGTTGTATATGTTTCAATGGCTCGTACATGAGTATAATATAATCCAGAAGATAAAACAGACAACTTTTCCAATATACGTTTTTCATGTGAGACAGGAGATAAGATATAAAGATATTCTATCTCATTTTTCCTATCAGTCTAAATATGATAACCATTGCAATGTATATCTTTAAAACTTAATAGATTTCTCTTTGATTGACTAAATAACAATGCATTGTTAATTGTAAATTTTGTTCCTCTAGGCAAAATAATACTTGCTTTTCCAAATCCTTCAATCAGATCTGCAGAACCTGATATTGTATTAACTTTTGCTTCCAGCATTGTCAATTTGAAAAAATATTTTTTATTTGTAAGTATTTTATGTATAGTTGCATAGTCTGCTAGACATAAATCTTCATTCCTCATTTTTGAGTCACTCAATATATGAAAATTGTCTATGATTCTTCATTACAAGATAATTACAATAAGAAAACAAAATTTCTAATACAAGGTTTAACTAAAAAAACATGAAAGATAGATAAAACAATTCTACATATTTTCAAAATCAAAAGAAACACTTGCTATGCCATCATTTGTGCTGATTTTCTCTTCAGGAGATTCAAAGAAGTCTGTCACATCCAAATTTTTCATATTGGATTAGTCAAATATATAATTATCCTGGTATGGAAAATTTGCATCCACATTTTCCCCTTTTTCCTTTAGGGAAGCTTGATAGAGATCAACTAGGTGTTTTGATGTACGACAAACACGAGACCAGTGCCCAGTCATCCCGCATCGGAAACATTTATGCTCATCATCTTTTGAATTTTTATCTTGTGGAGCTTTTCCTTTATGATCATCATTTCGGGTGTACTTTTGAAATTTGGATGATTAGAATGACCACCACGAAAATAATAACTATTTCTTCCTCTGCCATGGTCACGACCATGACCACGACCTCGACCTCGACCACGATTATTAAAATTTACAGCATTCACTTCAAGGAATGGTATTGTTCCAGTTGGTCGAGATTCATGGTTCTTCATCAATAGCTCATTATTTTGTTCAGCCACGAGAAGACATGAAAATAATTCAGAATATTGTTTAAAACCTTTCTCTCAATATTGCTGCTGCAGGAGCATATTCGAGGCATGAAATATAGAAAATGTCTTCTCCAACATATTCGCATCAGTAATTTTTTCTCTGCACAGCAATAATTTTGAATTGATTTTAAATAACGCGGAGTTGTAATCACTTACTAATTTGAAATCTTGGAGCCTCAAATGCATCCATTCATAACGAGCTTTAAGAAGAATGACTGTTTTCTAATGATCATATCTCTCTTTTAAAGTCTTCCACAAGATACAGGGATATTTTATTGTTAAATATTCCATCTTCAATCCCTCATGGAGATGATGGCAAAGGAAAATCATAGCTTTTGGTTTTTCCTGAATGGATGTTGCATTTCGTTCCTTAATTGTTTCTCCTAGGTTCATGACATTGAGATGTATTTCAGCATCAAGCACCCATGACAAATAATTATTTTCATTGATGTCCAAGGTTGCAAATTCTATTTTTGTAAGATTTGCCATGATAACACTATCACAAAGAATTATATTTATATTAGCAATTTAATATATATTAAACATGCAAAACAATGTTTAATTTATTAATTATAATAAAGAGAAAATGATATACCTTCAGAACCTACCTTCTATGGAAAAACGGCAAGAGCTCTTGCTGATAACGTGTTGTAAAATTGAGGAGCAAAATGACGGAAAAATGAGAGCACAAAAATCGAAAAATTATAATGTTAAAATAATAAATAACAAAATAATATTAAAGTAATTAAAATAACTAAATTAAATAAAGTAAACTTAAAATAAATTAAAATAAAGAAAGTGAAATTTTATGGAAAATGGAATTTCACCAATCTTTTCTCTTATTTTCTCTCCAATGTGTATGTTACAACATCGACAAAAAACCTCTATTTATAGGCAATTTGGCAAGTAGGTAGTAACATTTCATGACCACTAAGGATGTGTCTTTAGTAAATATATGGTCTTTAGTAGACACATGGTCTTTAGCCACTAAGCACATTTATATAATGGCCATCTAATTTGTTCTAATATTTATAATAGATTTTAAGTTTCCAACCTAAATCAAATCTACTGCCAATATTATTTGTAAATATCTTTCGCATACATCCTTCATAGGCATTTGTAGGGGTAAGTATGGAATATTCTAATGAGTAACGAGTCCCTCCTCAGATCCTAATGGTCATATTTCAATATATTAAAAAAATGGACATCTTTCAAAACCACACCCACGTTTTGGCCATCTATTGCCCATAAATCCTTTAAGTTTGGTTGGGACTTAGGTTTGGGCGAGAGAGAGTGTGAGCGAGAGCGAGAGAGTGAGCAAGACGGAGGCAAGAGTGAGCAAGAGAGAGTGAGAGTGTGAGAGAGAGCAAGAGAGAATTGAGTGATTGTGAGTGAGGAAATGATGCGAGAGCGATTTGGGGTCGCGATCGGGGTTGGGGTCAAGGTGGGGATACCCTCCCTGTCCCCGCCCCGTCCCCGGACGGCTACTGGAAAAAGGTCTCTAGTTTGACCCCCATCCCCGATCAAACCGGGGATTCCCTGACTCGAGCCTCGTCCCCACGGGTTTTTTTGCCAACCCTATACTACCTATTTTAAATGGGCTAAAAATCAAGTTCCTTTTGACACATGAATTATATCTATTACGATTGGACCAATTTTTGTGAAAATTTGTACGAATGTCCCAAATTCAAGGGCCCAAAGGAAATTCGGCCTCTTCTTAAATTTTTAATGAAATATGGTCTTCTGTTAACATCAATGACGTGTGAATTTACCGCACTGCGCTAAAAAACGTTATTCAAAGGCACCCACACGAGTTCTGCTTTTGACTCATGATCTCAACTCTTGGTCCCAACTATCGACCCTTGATTTTGATCCATGACGATCAACCTTAGTTGACTTTTCACACGATATCGCTCTTGGCACTCGTACCCCACTCTTAAAACTCGAGCTTGATCCACGTCGGTCAAATATATTGACTTTTTCAACTTATCCCGATCATAATCTCAGTCCCGACTATTACAACGATTGAGTGTCACCTTATTAAAACTGAGAGCGAGATACGAGAGCCAATAATCGAGGATCGAGATCGGGATCGGGATAAGTTGAAAAATTCGAGTTCCAAGAGTGGGGTACGAGTGCCAAGAGGTGATATTGTGTAGAAAGTCAACTAGGGTTGACCGTCGTGGATCAAGATTGAGGGTCGATAGTTGGGACCGAGAGCCCAGATCGAGAGTCGAAAGCGGAATTCGCGTGGGTGTCTCTAAATAAGGTTTTTGGGGCAGTGTGGTAAATTCACATGTTGTTGTCACCAGCAAAAGACCATGTTTCATTGAAAATCTAGGAAGAGGCCAAATTTCATTTGGGGACTTAAATTTGGGATATCCATACAAATTTCCCCAATTTTCATTGTGTATGCATAAATGTGTCCTAATATCAATAGTCGTCTTTTTTTTTTTTTTTTTTTTTTTTGGATGACCCAATCGTAGTGGCGTAAATAGGGAATGATTAAATTGTAAAAAACCAACGAAAACTAATATTTTGCTAACATCATACAACACTATTGCATTAGGGACATTCTTGTATCACAAGAATAACCAAAGCCCTAATGTGATATTCATTTCAACTGCAAGATTATGAAATTCTTTAAAAAATTTCAACCACAAATAAAAACTAATTTTCAAATAAACAACACTAGTGTCACCCTTCTTCACCGGGATATTATTGCGCATAAGCAAACTTCAATTCAACAACGACATAATCACAAACAAGTAAGTCATTATGCGAATGAAGTTCCATATTTAAGCTTTGAGAATTTTGCAACTTCTCCTTCAACACTACCAATTGAGATTGCAAATCTTTAATCAAATCTTTCGTAAAAGAAGCTTCCTCTACAATCCATTCTCAACTCTATTACAATCCTCAACATTTGCCCAAAGAACTAGTATTAGAAAAAGAATGCTGCTGCGAAACTTGTTTGAGACTGCCTTTGACCTTGATTGGATGACTGTTGATTTAAAAAAATCGCAATTGATATGAATATCATGTTAGGGCTCCAATTACGTCCCTTTCCTAATGCAATATTGCTATATTAGTTTTTATTTATTTTTTAGAATTGGGTCATTTTGCATTAATGCCTCCAGGATTTGGTTATATGTACAAAAATCTCCTTATATCAATATCAAACAAGGGATTTTTGTCCATTTGGCTCCTTTTAAGGCATATAGGCAACGTGACAAAAGGCCTCAAGTTTTAAAAAGTTAAGTTTTTTTTTTTTTTTTACCTTTTGCTTGTGTCATCACATGGTCAAATTATCCTAACAACTCTGAGATATGAACAACTCTGAGATATGCTCATGGTAGCTCGACGCTTGATACTTGCTCTAGCTACTAGATGCTCACTTTAACTACTCATTCTATCTATTTGAATCTCACTCTATCTTTTGTTTCTTTCTTAAGATTTTGTTGTAGATTTTTTTTTTCAAGATACAATCGATATAAATATATTTGTTCACTCATTCAAATTTTTTTAGAACAAAATTATAAGAAAAAGCGAGAACTAGAGTGAATAGCTAGAATATGTATCAAGTAGCTAGAGCGAGTATAGATTAATTAGACCACCATGCATGCTTCTTAGCATCGCAAGGGTCATTCATACAAAAAAAAAAAAAAAAAAAAAATCATCAAACAAGTTGACGAGAGTGAGCTTTTAGAATTAAGAAAAAAACTAGAATTTTACTTGTTTTAAAAAATTATTTATGTATATTTTAGGATTGATTTCAAATATAGAAAAATAAACCAAAATATTTACAAATATAACAAAATTTTGTTGTCTATCGTGATCTATCACAGTCTATCACAAATAAACGGTAATATTTTGCTATTATTTGTAAATATTTTTAACAATTTTATCATTTAAAATAATTTTTCTATATTTCAACGAGCTATTTTTATATATAGTAAAATGGACCAAAATATTTAAAATATAGCAAAATGTTATAAATATTAAATTGGACACTCACCCGTTAAAAGAATCAATACAAAGTGGAATGCGAAAACCCAAAACCCTAACCACCCCAATGGCATTCCTATATAAACAAACGCGGCCATAGAAGAAGGTAACCCTAATTTTTTCTCTGCTTAATACTACGGAGTGTCACTACTCCTGTTGTTCTTAGCTGCTAAACTTGATTTCTTCATCCTAAATCATTCGCTTCACATAGCTGAAGGGTTTCTGAAGGTCAAAAGCAATGGCGTCGGACGATGAGAGGGAGGAGGTGGATTTGGATCTCTCCTCTCCGGATGTTGTTACAAAGTACAAAAGTGCTGCCGAGATCATAAACAGTGAGTAATCTTTGTCTTTTCATTGCACTCTTTTCCATTTTCTTCCTCATTAGCATGTCTAATTGAGTTTGCGGCTTAGTTACTCTTCATTGTTCTGTTATATGAATTATGACATTGTTTTTGGTAACGAAACAATCTTGCAGAGGCATTGCAGCTGGCAATATCCCAATGTAAACCTAAAGCAAAAGTCGTTGACATTTGCGAAAAAGGAGATGCCTTCATTAGAGAGTAGGTTTTAAAATTACAACTTCAAAATTTTCCCTCCTTTTGCGCTGATCGTACTTTAGTTAATTTTTTTTCCTTGTCTGAATGTGAAGGCAAACAGGCAACATGTACAAGAATGTTAAGAAGAAGATAGATCGAGGCGTTGCCTTTCCAACTTGCATCTCTGTAAACCATACAGCTGGCCACTTTTCACCTCTGGCTAGCGATGAAACAGTGATGGAAGAAGGAGATATACTCAAGATGTAACCAATTATACATTGACTGATTGCTGTTTTCTCGTGGCGTATTTAGTGACAGTTGATTGATGGTGGGTTTTTCTTACGGCAATGATATGGGCTGTCATATTGATGGGTTTATCGCCGTAGTTGCTCACACTCATGTTCTGCAAGAAGGTCCGGTGACTGGAAGGGCGTCTGACGTCATTGCAGCTGCTAACACTGCTGCCGAAGTTGCCTTGAGGCTTGTCAGGCCTGGAAAGAAGGTAATAGTTCTTGATAATACCGTTTCAAACCTTTTCCATTCGGTGTTAACGACTGATGTTGCTATCGATCAATGTGCACGTCTTAGAGATTATCTTGATTAATTGTTTGTAGTAGGAACTATTGTTTTATGCCATAGTTATGTTGCGGATCTCAGTCTTCCTGGTCCTTAAATTATGAACTTTGTCTCAAGCTATGCTTTAGCACCATGTGAAGCTTTTGTCATGGCTATTCTATGAGGAATAAATACTTCTATATGGTAGGGACTTATTCGAACTCACATTTATGAGCATGAATCCTTGGCTAGTTATTTGGAATTTTGATTATAACATTGTAATTTTGTTTATGTTCTGGATCCATCATGTGGTGTTTGTTTATCATAACTTATAAGATTCAGTTCCTCTGTTCCATTGTGGTATTTTCTTTTATCAGAATTTATAAGATTCATCTGCTCAAGTCTTTGAAATTTTTGGTGGGAGTGTTGAAGAAGCTCTTTTTGAATCGTTTAGTCTAGCTCATGGATAAGAGATTGATCAAGCATTTTAGTGGCAACTTTGCCGAGGTGATCAGTTACTTGTTGATTACCTCTTTTCCCTGTTACCCATATTGATTTTGTTCATACTTGGGTTATTGTAGGTGGACATACTATGTATGGCTGATGCCTATGGTCTCAGGGACCTAGATTTTTCCAGACAAATTTTAAGTGCCGTAGTGCTACAGCTTTAAGTTTTGATGTCCTACTTTTAACGATACTAAAGTTGAAATTTTGCTGCTTTGGTGAAGCTCAGAAAATAAACCAAAATGCAACATAACCGTGTGCAGTTGATCTTGCTTGAAGCATAATCCTTTTATTTGTTTTTGCTCACCATGTTAGTTGAAGTGTACTTGTCAGTTTGTGTTGTGAAGTTTGCATATTGATGGTTGAAGTGAAGGCAATTGGAAGTATATTCCCTATAGAAATAAAGTTAATTGAAACAACTATAATGCACTGAATTCTAAGCCAACTTTGCCGAGGTGATTTATGATTTGTGGACTGCCTCTTTTCCCTTTTGCCTATATGGTGTCTGGTCAAAGTTGGGATATCATAGGCTGACTTTCATGGATGATGCCTATGCTCTTACTTGTCTAAATTAATATTATATAAATTGAAGTTTGCATATTGATGGTTGAAGTGAAGGCAATTGGAAGTAACTCCCTATAGAAAGAAAGTTAAAACTGAAGCAACTATAATGCACTGAATTTTAAGGCAACTTTGCCGAGGTGATTTATGATTTGTGGATTGCCTCTTTTCCCTGTTGCCGATATTGTGTCTGGTCAAAGTTGGGATATCATAGGCTGACTTTCATGGATGATGCCTATGCTCTTACTTGTCTAAACTAATATTATATAAATTGAAGTTTGCATATTGATGGTTGAAGTGAAGGCAATTGGAAGTAACTCCCTATAGAAATAAAGTTAACTGAAGCAACTATAATGCACTGAATTTTAAGGCAACTTTGCCGAGGTGATTTATGATTTGTGGATTGCCTCTTTTCCCTGTTGCCTATATTGTGTCTGGTCAAAGTTGGGATATCATAGGCTGATTTTCATGGATGATATCTATGTTCTCACTTGTCCAAATTAATAAAATATAAATTGTCATGACAAGTTGTGATCTTATGATAATGGGTAGTGTTTATATTGTTGTACAATTCATTTCCCTTAACTGGATAATGAAGGCAACTTTGCCGAGGTGATTTGTGACTTGTGGGTTACCTCTTTTCCCCGTTGTCTATATTGTGTATGGTTAATTTGGGATATCGTAGGTTGATATCTCATGGATGGTGTCTATGGTCTCAGTTGTCCAAACTATTGTACAAAATATATTGTCATGATAATCTCTTAGTGATGTCTTATGATAGTTGCTAGAGTTTATATTGTCAACAATCTGTTTTCCCATAACCAGATAATGAAGGCAACTTTGTCGAGGTGATGTGTGACATGTTGATTACCTCTTTTCCCTGTTGCCTATAATGTGATTGGTCAAATTTGGTATATCATAGGCTGACTTTCCGTGGATGATGCCTATGTCTCAATTGTCCAAATTGTTTTAAGACATACATTCTGATAAAGTCTAGTGATGTCTTATAATAATGAGTAGAATTTATATAATTAAACAATAATTTCTGTTAGTGCTTAAAATATCGTCAATTTGTCTCTTATGTATTCTATCTCTGCTTTGTTGCTTAAGAGCCCTACGTGATGAATACTTAATAAGAGCTATGGAATGTATTCCAAATGAGGCTTTTGTCATAGTTACTCTGATAGGGCATGTTACTTTTTCAGGCAATCTATAATTTTTTCCCATCATTATTGACATTACAAGTAGCTGTCAGATCTTGTGTAACATTGTTAGTCATGATTAATACATAGTTGGATATTCTGTGATTATAAATGCCTACTTTCTTGTGGAGTTGTTTTCTTTTTTTGCGTTGAATTCTTAATGGATTTCTGTTTGTAAGTTTCTATTGATTAATCAAAATCTCTTTGATTTCAGAATAAAGATGTAACAGAAGCCATTCAAAAGGTTGCAGCTGCTTATGTTTGCAAAATTGTTGAAGGGGTACTTAGCCACCAATTGAAGCAATTTGTGATTGATGGAAACAATGTTATTCTCAGTGTTCATATATAATATAGGAAGTACTGTTATTATATATGAACACTTTAATTTGGCAATAATATACCAGTGAATGAGAGTGGTGATGTTGATAAACAGTTTAGGCATTGCCCAACATTTACCAATGGCATCCAGCTTCTGCCATTCTATGTCCATGAAGAAGCTTCAAAATGGCTTCCACTTCCAAACTCAAACCAGGCCAAGGGCTGCCTATAGCCCCGGGACTGAGCCTCTAACCAATTGCTCATTAGCTTCCAACAAACTTACTTGCAGCAATAATAATGGCGCCCCACTGGTCATAATCCCACCTCCCACCACCGTACCGTCGACACTCAGCCACTACTTAGCCCGTCGGCTGGTTCAAATTGGTGTCTCCGATATCTTTTCGGTCCCGGGAGACTCTAATCTGGTATTGTTCGATTACTTTGTGGCAGAAAAAGGGTTGAAGCTTGTGGGGTGTTGTAACGAGCTTAATGCTGGATATGCGGCTGATGGGTATGCCAAGCGCCGTGGCGTCGGAGCTTGTGTTGTGACCTTCACGGTTGGTAGCCTTAGCCTCATCAATGCCATTGCAGGTGCTTACTCTGAGGATCTTCCTGTGATTTGTATTGTGGGTAGACCAAATTCAAATGATTACGGGAGTTAGAAGATTCTTCACCATACCATTGGGTTGCTGGATTTCACTCAAGAACTTAGATGCTTTCAAAATGTCACTTGTTATCAGGTAGCTTTTTAAGTTAAAATATTATTTATTTATTGAGTACCACTTGGAATTACCGCGTCGACTACAACATTTTTATTGTAAAAAAATACTTAGTGCATTCTTGGGAGTACATATCTTTGTGCATTTTACCAAATTATCCTATCATATTGTGACATGTGGCAAATTATTTTTATTTATTTTTTGGTGTGAGTAATAGGAGGAGGAAGCATAGATATGGGTGCATCCTTTATTATATATATAGAGATTTTTTTTTTTATAATATTAAATGAAAGAAATGTTGAAATACCATTTTAGTCTTTGTACTTTGAAATTTGTTTGATTTAAGTCTTGTACATTCAATAAACCTAACATTTACTTGTCTCTATTACTAGTTTATTGTTGATTTTTTTAAAAACTCTCATGTAAATATTGTCATTTTTTTATATAAATTTTGATAATATGTTAACATGTTGTATTGGATGAATATTTTATTGATATTTTTTGTGTACAATATACACTAGAATACAAGGATTAAATATACATGAGGAGGAATATAAAAGGAAAGCTAAATTAAAGAAATTAAGAGTAGATAATCAAATAAAATAAAATCCCATAAATTACGTTTACATGTTATATTGCATATATGAAAGCCAATTTTGATAATAATTAAGTCTCATGGACTAAAAATAAGATTATTTATTGTAATAAGATTAAAATTTTAACTTCTGGATGAAAATTTTTGTTAGGAATGTAAACAAAGTCTCACATTAACGATGATATAGATAGCGATCATAAACTTATAAGTGACAATTGTCATCTTTCAATGACATTGGATTTTTCGGGTGGTTGGAAAATAAAACCATAAAAATTTATGTCAAAAATAGTCCGGAATAATATTTTGCAGGCAAAAGTGTAATTTGATTGTTGATTCTTATGTGGCTTTTGTTTTCCTTGGGTGATATAGGGCATTATTGACAATTTGAAAGATGCACAGTGGGAAATAGATAGAGCAATATCGAAGTGTTTGGAAGAAAGCAAACCAGTTTACATTTGCATTTCCTGCAATTTGGTGGCCATTCCTCATCCTTCTTTCTCTGCCCAATCCCTCATCCCAACTATTTTCTATCCCAACATATGAATAGGGTGCATTTTTTTTAACCTTTAAAGTATTTAATCGTGAGAATAAATTATTTTGAAAAAAAAAAAAAATGTTTTGTAGTTACTAAGAATAGTTTTGTATTTTAAACAATTTGTATCAAAATAGTTCAAATAAAAATGAAGTTTTTGAAACTAGTCAATCCAAACATGCACAACAAAATTGTGAATCCTTGATTAATTTCCGCGGAATGATACCATACGCAAAGTAATCCAATGGGTTTGGAGATGGCAGTGGAGAAAGCAGCTGAGCTTCTAAATACCGCCGTTAAACCTGTAATGGTCGGTGGAAATAAGCTATGACTTGCCAAAGCACAAGCCGCATTCCTAGAGCTAGCCGACGCTTGTGGTTATACCGTTGCCGTTACACCATCAGCAAAAGGCATGTTCCCGGAGAACCACCCTCATTTCATCAGAACTTACTGGGGAACAGTCAGCACCGCCTTTTGCGGTGAGACGGTAGCAATAGCCGATGCTTCAATTTTTGCAGGAGCTTCTTTGAACGATATGGAAACCGTGGGCTACTCACTTACCTACAAAAAGAACAAAGCCATTATGGTAGAATCAGATCGCGTCGTGTTTCCAAATGGACTGAGTTTTGGTCCAATTTTAATGAAGGACTTCCTACGGGCCTTAACAAAGCGGCTGAAGCCCAATTTGACAGCTTATGAGAATTATCGCTAGATTTATATACCAGAGTTGGGTCCACTGCAATCAAAGCCGGGCGAGGCGTTGCGAGTCAATGTTCTTTTCAAACATGTCCAGAAAATGCTATCCAGTAATATGACTATGATATCGGAGACGGGTGACTCTTGGTTTCATTGTCAAAAACTAAAACTACCAAGATCATGCGGGTACATAATTTAGTTTCTTCTCCACTTTAAATCTTATTTCGGTTTCTAAGTTTTTATTATATATATATATATATATATTATCTTCAACTATCAGAAACTTTTATTTTTATTAATTAAGGATATATATCTGAATACATGTACTAATATTAACATCAACAAGATTTCAACTTAACAATGACAAAAAGAAAAATGATTATTTTTTAAAAGTTCAAAGAGTACAACATACAATTTAAAATCGTAGAGACCGACATATATAGATCATTTGAAAGTTTAGGAACTTAAAATCTTAATCCTTAAACTTGAGATGTATGTAAACTAACACAGACAAATTAAAATTTTAAAGTCGACTATGATATGAAATGACATTGATTAAATTTTTAGGTATGAGGTGCAATTGTTGTATGCATCAATTGGATGGTCTCTTGGTGCAACTTTAGGATATGCACAAGTTGCGCCAGAAGAGCGTGTGGTTCTTTGTATTGGTGATGGAAGTTTTCAGGTGAATTTTTATATTAATAAATAAGTTTATTCTAAAGTTATTATTGTTTATATGTTTTATTCTAAAGTTAAATTTGAATATTTTAAATTGAATTCAATATATATATATATATATATATATGATGATTGTGACGGATGGCTTTACAAGATGTGTCTACAATGCTAAGGTTGGGGCAAAATAATATCATATTTTTGATAAATAATTGTGGATGCACAATTGAAGTAGAAATTCATGATGGCCCTTACAATATTATCAAGAATACACATGCATTATTGATGCTATTCACAATCATCACGGCAATTGTTGGACAACCGAGGTGAAATCTCAATTAAGTTTTTTACTTTTAATTTCCGTATACAATATTTGAATATAAAAGGAAAATATAGATAAATATGCTTTGCCCTATTTTCCATTTTTCCAAACCTCATAAACCCTAATGTCCGGTTTGATAATGTAGAGACCTAAATACTACAAAACCCAAACATAAGAATGAAAAATATCTTTTTTTTTTCGCTAATTTTTTGAACTATCAAATGACCAATAACAAATAGTTGTTTGATAAAATCGGTCAAGTACATAAAGTCGGAGACAAGAGAGAAAAGAAAACATTTCATTCATTTATGCTTTTTCATGAATGGTTTCTTTAAAATAAAATTTTGTTGGCACGTTAGGTTCATACAGAGGAAGAGTTGGTGAATGCAATTGAGATAACAATGGGAGATCGAAATGATTGTTTGTGCCTCATTGAGGTCATTGTTCATAGAGATGATATGAGTAAAGAATTACTTGAATTTGGAAGCAAGATTGCAGCTATGGGTAGTCGTCCTCAAAACTTTTGTAAAGTTGAATATTCATGCATAATTCAACTTGCATATAGTATGTATTAGCGTGATCAAGAGGTAGTTTGCAGTTATAATTCTCCTATCTCTATTATAGTCATTAAACAAAATAATGTTAAAAATGAATAAAATTATATAAAATGTTCAATCAAATGCCATGAATCTTTCCCTTCCTTTCTTGAGGGGTTAAAACTAAGACCAAATAGAACAATATAATTTTGAGCAAGAGAAGCTGAAAACAGGAAGGAAAAAAAAAAAAAAAAAAAACTTACAATTATTTGATTCGTATTAAAGACATTGGTGTCCTTCTATCTTTGCACATCACGTCTGAATTTATTGTATGGAAAACTATATCTTTCATTATTGATGTATGTCTGTTTTTTTCTGTTTTTTATTTCTTTTTTAGATTTTTAATTTATGAGATCAACCTATAATTATTTTTTAATTAGTTGTACGACTATTTGCACATAAGTATGTATTTTGTACCATTATTTTTATTCATTAATTCTAAGAATTGTGCACCTAATGAAATATAATTATATATTTTTACTATTATTGTCAAAAGTCAAATTTAGCAACAATTATTCCAAAAAGAAAAAAAAAAAGCTTTAAGTTAGGAGGATTGTTTAATAGATTGACGTAAATTATAAATAGGTCAACTTTTTTTTTTTTTTTATATTTTTTTATATTTTTTATTTTTATAATTTGGTTTTTCAAAATAATGTTTTATAACCCTTTTCAAACCTTATTTACTATTTCCTTTTCTTCCGTTCTCTCTCTAAATCTCCCTCTCTCCCTTTTTTTTCTTGTTTTCTTTCTCTAGATCTATTCTTTTCATTTTCATCTACGATAGTGACAACGCTTCCTTTCCTTTATCTCGTCTTTGATGACAACAATGACAATAAGGAAAGGAGTTGTTAATTACCACCGTAATGACAACAAGGAAAGAAGTTGTTAATTTCTTCTGACTTGGCATTAGGGTGATAGTTTGTTTGATTTTTTGGGTCAACCAAGAACCAAATAAAACCAAACAGTTTTATAAAGAGGAGATCCAAACCAATGTCCAATTAAGAACGAAACATTGGTTTTTATTTGGTTCATTTTATTATAGGTTCGATTCTTGGTTTTTGACGTTTTCTTTTTTTTTTTTTCTTCCAAATTTGAATTTTTATTTTCAATTTTGTTTTGAATTGGTCATTTTTGCTAATTTTAAATTAAAATTGGTTCTGTTTCTTTTATATATATATATATATATATATATATATATATAGATTGAAATGAGACATTTTTATTTTTTCTTGGCACTTTCTAAAAAAAATCATACACTCTATTAATAATCTTCTTTTCTAAATAATAAATATATATGCATCATAATAATTAAAATACTAAAATATACCTAATGTTAAGTTTATTTTTAAGGTATATATACCCTTGGTTATGTTTTGTTTTGATTGGTTTTTTCAATCAAAATTCAATTTGAACTAGTATTTTTTTGGTTTTTTCCAAATGCAAATTAATATGTCCAATTTTATACTAAAACTAAAACCAAACCAGTGGAACGGTTTGGATTGGTTTGATTTTTCGGTTTTTTGAATTTTTGTTGTACTCCTACTTGGCATCGTCATGTGACGATCAACAACAAAATGACAAACAAACCAACAGTTGAGTGCAGGAATGAAAAAGTGAAAGAAGAGCCAAAAAGTGAGTTAGCAAGTGAGCAAGAATTAGAGGTTGATAGCGAGTGAACTAAAACGAAGAAGTGAGCTAGAACTAGAATGAGAACAAGATAAGAAAAAAAATATATATATTTGTAATGGCGCCAAATAAAAGGTTAGAAAACTTTGCTTTGAAAAGAATTACCAAATTTCATTTTTTCAAAAAATTGTCATCTCTATACAAAAATTATAAGTTATCAATCTTCAGTTGGTTGCATTTTAATTTTTTTTATTTTACAAAATGAAAATTTCATGCAAAAGTAGTCTTCATTCTTGGTTTGAATATAATTTTCATCAACCTAGATAAAATAATAAATATAATTTTCATCCATGAAAAGATAACATAAATATATAAAAGTACAGGCTAAATTAGAATTAATTCCTGATAGTATTTTAGCATTTATATAGAAAGGGAGAAAGGGAGTGAAAAAAAGTGATAAAAGCAAAAACAAAAACAAAAGTCGCCCGAATGACTTGAATCTATTATTTGATACTTCGAGAACGACCAAGTACGGAGGTTGAAAGAAGTGCGCTATATTTAAACTATCTAACCTAGAGACACCTCTTGATTTGTAATATGAATTTTTCTCTCTAATAAAATTGCTCTCTTCCTCTATCTCTGGATGTAGTTAATACAATGTTAGTGAACCACGTAAATCTGTTTATCAATTTTTTATTACTTTTTTATTTTATGCTCATATTTGATGGTCTATTTTTTTAAAAAAAAACAAAAAATAAACGAATCTTTTCTTTTCTCTCTCCTTTTAAAACAACATAAAATGCATCACATCATCCATTCACTTAAAAATCTTTTTATTAAGTTCAAGAACAAGTGGTCGTGAAGAGATAAATTCAAATTAATCTCTAATTTTTCAGCATGACCATACGTTTTAATTAGTTAAACTATGGTTGTTCATATTAGTGTATATATATAAATATATGAACACTTTATCCACAAGAAAGTTCCCACAATCCTTTGGAAATATATAAGTGACGATGTGGATAAACAGTTTAGGCATCCCAAAACTTTTACCAATGCCATCCACATTCTACCACTCTTCCTCCATGAAAAAGCTTCAAAATGGCTTCCATTTCCAGACTCATACCAGGCCAAGGGCGGCCCATGAGCCTGTAAACAATGGCCCAATAGCCTCCGATAAACTAATTGGCAGCAACAAGGGGGCCCCATCGGTCATAATCCCACCGCCCACCACCACACCCTCGACGCTCGGCCACTACTTAGCCCGTCGTCTTGTTCAAATCGGTGTCTCCGATATCTTTTCGGTTCCGGGGGACTCTAATCTGACGCTGTTTGATTACTTTGTGGCAGAAAAAGGGCTGAACCTTGTGGGGTGTTGTAATGAGCTCAATGCTGGCTATGCAGCCGATGGCTACGCCAGGTGCCGTGGTGTTGGAGTATGTGCTGTGACCTTCACGGTTGGTAGCCTTAGCCTCATCAATGCCATTGCAGGTGCTTACTCTGAGGATCTTCCTGTGATTTGTATCGTGGGTGGACCAAATTCAAATAATTATGGAAGTAGGAACATTCTCCACCATACGATTGGGTTGCCGGATTTCACTCAAGAACTCCGATGCTTCCAAAATGTCACTTGTTATCAGGTAGTTTTCTAGGTTAAAATAATACTAACACTTGGCTGCTACCTTCACTCCGTTTTTTCCCTTCAAATAGCCGGCGATCACAATTAAAAAAAAAAAAAAAGTTCTTTTTTTAAAAAAATTAATTGATCAAAGATAGAAGTTTGTCATTTTTATATAAATGTTGGGTAAAGATTATTTATTAGTGATACAAAATTGAACTACTTTTCGAGTTTGTCTCTTATATTTAACAATAGTGCAGAGTTGTTATCAATCATTTTTATGTTTCTCCCTTCTATCATGCACAACAAAAAAATAATTAAAATATTTTTAAAAAATAAATAAAAATAGTTTGTCGCATGTCACATTATAATAAGACAATTTGGTGAAATGTACAAAGATAGGTGTTTCTCAGGATACACTTAAGTATTTGTCTTATTAATGATCTCCAATAATAACTCGTTGGCAAGTATTATTTGACGGTCACGTGGCTTTTGTTTTCCTCCTAACGTTGTGGTTGATATAGGCCGTAATTGACAATGTGGAAGATGCACAATGGGAAATAGATAGAGCAATATCAAAGTGTTTGGAAGAAAGCAAACCAGTTTACATTAGCATTTCTTGCAATTTGGTGGCCATTCCTCATCCTTCTTTCTCTATCCAACAACTCGTCCCACTCTCAATTTCTCCCAAGTAATTTCTCCTTCAGACCCCCTTATGCTCTTACTCGAAAACAGAACATTACAAAACATCGTCCCATAATGTTTATGTTTTTTTGTTTCTTGTTGTTTTTTTTTTTTTTTTTTTTCTTTTTTTCAAATTTCTAAAAGAAAATTGTATTATAGCTATTCATGTTTTTTTTGGACCAAATTTTGGAGGGAAGAATTGAACCTCTGAGTAATTTGTAAATTGAGTTATGCCCGACACTATAATTTTTTATGTTTCTTATTTATCATTCTTTTCAAATATTTCCAAAATTGTGTTGACATTTTTAAAACAACCAACATGAAGTTTCTTGTTTTGTTTTTGTTTAAGAATATTAATAAAAGACTAGTTTAATTTAATTGATTTTTGAATATCACACATAGATCTTTGTTATTAAAATAAATGAGCAAAAATTATGAGTCATGTAGAGTGATTAGAAATCTTAAATTTCTTTTGTTTATGTCAAAAGAAGATGTTTTGAAATATGACAAACTATTGAAAATAATTATAAATATAGCAAAATTTTACTGATAAACCGCGATAGACCAAAATAGATTCATCGTGATTTATCACAGATAAATAAAATTTTGCTATATTTGTAATTACTTTCAACCATTTTGCCATTTAAAACAATTACCTTAAAGGAAAGTATTTTTTTGGGTTAAAAAAATTGGTTTATTAATTCAAAATATTTTAGAAAATTAATCTTTATTATTCTTTTGGGAAAAGATTATTTATGAAATCAATTTTGATTTCGTTTATTTATTTTAAAATAAGTGTGGAAGGAAAACTTTCTTTTAAAAAATTATTTATTATTTTTTAATTAAGAAAGAACTCAAATTTTTGGTGATTATTTTTATTTAAAGACAAAAGTCAATAGACTAATTTGAGGTTCGGTTGTCATTTTTTTTTCTTACAAAAAAAAAAAAAAAAAAATAAATTGCTCAAAGATTTATAACATAAATATCAAAAATTAACAAGATACGTCTTCTAAATGCACGGGCCCACACTCATCTCCCTCTAAATTTTTTTATATTATTATCTACCCATGATTTCTAACATTTGAAAATTCAAACAACCTAGTTTTTTAAAATTTCTTTTAATTTTTAAAATTTAGCTAATAATTCAACTCTTACTCTTAAGAAGATATAAATTCTTATAAGAAATTTAGAGGAAATAAACTTTGTTTTCTAAAACTAAAATCTCAAAATCAAATGGTAACCAAACGGAGTGTAAAAGAAGTAATATTCATTAAACACAAAATTTAAACCCCTATCTTATAAAGATTTTTTGTATTAAAAAATTATACCTATTTAGTCACCCCTTCTCTCAATTTCAATTTGTTTTTTATATAGTCTTTCTCTCTCTCCCTCCTAGAAAGCTATGCCTACAGATAAGAAGATGAATTTTGTGCTGGCCAAAAGGAAGGTATCTGAAGGGTTCTCTTGGCCACGGCCTAACCATCAGTCTAGATGGGAAGAAAGTCACAAGGGTTAAACTTTCGTTTAACATTTTTGGGAAGACCACCGATTTGTTCGTTTACAGGTTTGGCAAATAAATGTGGTAGTGTTTAATACTTTTTGTTGTGTCATTTGATAGGCAAAGTAATCAAATGAGTTTGGAGATGGCAGTGGAGAAAGCAGTTGAGCTTCTAAATAGCGCAGTTAAGCCAGTGATGGTCGGCGGAAAAAAGCTGCGACTCGCCAAAGCACGAGCCGCATTCCTCGAGCTAGTCGACGCTTGTGGCTACGCCGTCGCTGTTACACCGTCGGGCAAGGGATTGTTCCCAGAAAACCACCCCCATTTCATTGGAACTTACTGGGGAGCAATCAGCACCACCTTCTGCAAGGAGACGGTGGAAATAGCTGACGCCTCAATCTTCGTCGGAGCCATTTTAGACGACTTCGAATCCCTTAGCTTCTCGCTTACCTACAAAAAGAACAAAGCCATTATGGTAGAATCAGATCGCGTGGTGTTCCCAGATGGGCCGAGTTTTGGGCCAATTATAATGAAGGATTTCCTATGGGCCCTAAGTAAGCGGCTCAAGCCTAATCCGACGGCTTATGAGAATTATCGACGGATTTATATACCGGAGTCGAGTCCACCGCAATCGGAGCCTGGCGAGACCTTACGGGTCAATGTTCTTTTCAAACATATCTAAAAAATGCTATTAAGTAATATGGTTGTGATATGTGAGGCGGGTGATTCTTGGTTTCACTCTCAAAAGCTTAAACTACCAAAATCATGCGGGTATTTATAATATATATTTTTTTTAATCTTCCAAAAACTAAATTTGTTTGCAACTCTTATAGTTATGTCACATAATATGAAAACGATAATGTTGATAAAAATGTAGGTATGAGGTACAATTGTTATATGCATCTATTGGATGGTCTTTGGGTGCAACTTTAGGATATGCACAAGCTGCACCAGAACGGCGAATGGTTCTTTTCATTGGTGACGGAAGCTTTCAGGTAAACTTTTATTTTAATAGAGTATAAATTCTATTTTTATGGATAAGCTTGTTCTAATGTGAAACTATTTTTAATATGTTTTATTTCAATTTTTCCAAAAGAACAAAACAAAACATAGGATGTAATGAGATTTTGGGCCAAGTTAAATTTTAATTTTTGAAGTAGAATTAAAATTATTTGTTAACTATATTATATGAAAAAAATTGAATGATTATTGTGACAGATGACTCCACAAGATGTGTCTACAATGCTAAGATTGGGGCAAAACAACATAATATTTTTGATAAATAACGGTGGATACACTATTGAAGTAGAAATTCATGATGGCCCTTACAATGTTATCAAGAATTGGGATTATACTGCCATTGTCAATGCTATGGACAATCATGAAGGCAATTGTTGGGCTACAAAGGTGCAATCTAAATATACTTTTTATTTTTCAACTTTCATATATACTTATTCCAAGATGAATGAACTTCAATTAGTAGTGATTCTAATATATAGTATAGTGATTAATATAGTTTATAATATAAGATCTTTCAATGTTTTTTCTCTAACGAATTTTAATCTTCTAAGTTTGTTTGAAGCATCAACTTTGACGCCCTAATGAGGAACTCAAAACAAGTGTCTTCTTCTAAGTCTATATAATTAATCTTTATATTTTCAAAGCTTAAGTATTTAGAGTCTCCAAAACCTTGAAAGTTTTGAGAGTCTTTAATCTTCTCTCCCTCCAATCTCCTCCAAAACAAAAGGGCACACCTCTATTTATAGAATTTTCCAAAAGCCTTGTATGGACTTTGGCCGGATTACTTTTAGAAATAACATTTTTTTTTTTTTTTTTGGATATATGTGTTTGAAATAAAACTCAGATGTTGCATGTAGGTTCACACAGAGGAAGAGTTGGTGAATGCAATTGAGATAGCAATGGGAGATGAAAATGATTGTTTGTGTTTCATTGAGGTCATTGTTCACAGAGATGATACAAGTAAAGAGTTACTTGAATTTGGAAACAAGAATGCAGCTTTTGGTAGTCTTCCTCCAAAACCTTTATGAAAATGAATATTCTATATATCTTATATTTTAGCATTTAGACGTTTAAAAAATGTCGGATATGTGTTATATTATGTTTCGTTCCAAATTCTTAAAAGTGATTTTCATATATTTAAAAGTAATTTTAAGTTATTATGTTTAGTATTAAAAGTGATTTTCAAATTACAAAATTACTAAAAATGATATTTCTCTATTTGAAAAATTATTTAACTTAATAATTGTGATAAATATCTATTTTGTTATTTTATTTCATTTATTCCATGGTTAAATGATTGTTAAGTGAAGTAACAAGAATCTGTATAATAAATATTGAAGGGGAATTAAAACATACATCTCATTCAATGTAGTTGTTTGTATCATTACAAATAGTTTGATTAAATATTATTAAGTAGATCTTCAATGACAGTTAATGTCTATTATCTTTTAGTCAAGGATTTAAATAAATAAATTGGTTATCGGAAGACTCAACTACTTATATTTTAACAAAATTGAACTTATAGTCATTTTAGTCCATGTTAAACATATCATTTAAGAGCGGAGTGATTTGCCGGAGAAGAAGTGATTTTGTAAACGTTACAATTGCACCCA
The DNA here is from genome assembly GCA_031780015.1 of Citrullus colocynthis. Classification (NCBI taxonomy): domain Eukaryota; kingdom Viridiplantae; phylum Streptophyta; class Magnoliopsida; order Cucurbitales; family Cucurbitaceae; genus Citrullus; species Citrullus colocynthis. The sequence goes on from QLSR01001481.1 coordinate 289,325, forward strand.
ATCATAACTTAATTAAAAAGAGGACGATTTCACTTACGTTCATGATTTGTTTCTTCCAATAAATCGTTTATCTTGATTTTTGTAGAATCTACTACAACAAGAAGTTAGTACTCTTTTCTCTAAATTTTTAACTATTCTAATTCAAGATTTAAAATGTTGATATCATGGAAAATGTCTAGTTCTCACTTTTACAAATACTGGTTAAAATATTAATAAAATAGATTTCAATGGAAGATTCTTGAAAAATTATAAAACAAAGACTACTCAAAGAAATGTTTTTTTCTAAATTAATTAATAAGCACTTTGTACTTTCTAAACCACTTGATAGGTTTATTGTTTATATTATACTTACATAATTATTTAACATTCTTTCTTTGTTTTTTGTTTTTGTTTTTTTTATTTTTTTATTTTTATGTCTTATGCATTCTTTTTTCCAATATAATGGAAGTTTAATATTGGAAATATTAAACAAGGCTCTCCTCAAAATGGGACAGAACCAGTAGCTCAATATCAGTCATACAAAAACATATGGAAATTTTGAGAAATTAGCTCCTCAATCACAACATATCATAGATGGGCAATCCAATACACTTTGGAAGCAAAACCAATGCTTTGTCAATAGGATTTGTATTGCCCCTCTGTGTGGAATCATAAATCAAGCCAAAATTAATTACTCATATTGCTTTTTACAAGAATTAGCATCAAAGATTTATAAAATTCACTTACTTCAACAACAATATTTTACATAAATTTTAATTATATTTCATAATCAGATTTTCGTATATTTGTTGCACAATCTTAACGTCGTAATACAATTTTTCTCTTAATAAATGTTTGTATTATTTTGCAATTAAAATATTAAAAATAATAAGAACGTTTTTAGTAATGATAATTTGGAGTTATTTTTTAAAAATAATTAATTTCACTATATGTCATCATTAATTGTGTATCTTCGTTTAATGACTTTTTATTCTATTCATTAACGAATATGGTATATAATTAAAGTATTTAAAAATTTTAAACCAAATTTAGTATTTATTAAATTCACTGTATATTCCAATGTAAGATTTGTCATAACATCATCCATTTATTTTAGGAGCTTTTGCTTTTGAACGATATTTTTTCGAATTAGTTTCAAATTTGTCACAAAATTTCCTTGATTATATATTTCAAATTTTGGCTTAAAAATTAGAATCCCTAATTTCAATGGATTGTATTTAATGCAGAATTATTGTTACAAATATGCATTTTTATCTCTGTTTCATTTCTTATGCGTACATACGAGGTTCGTTTCAAATATATACAATGTTATTTAAAAAATATAGGAGATTTATTCCAAATATATTTAAAACTAGTACAAATTTAAAGTTGTTATATAATATATACTAAATGGGGACGGAGACACCCACCCCTAATAAAGGGAAAGAGTTTTGGGGAGATAAAATTTTTGAGAAAAGAGAGAATTTTTTTTTTTTTTAATAAAAATGAGGGTTTTTAGTAAAGGGGGGTTTACAATGTCAGTTTTAAACCGATATTGTAGCTCATTAATCTTATCTTTATTGTCGGTTAACCAACATTAAAGATCCGTTTTTTATACAACCGACATTGTACATCCATTTTTATTTTTTCCCACCGACATCTAAGCCCAGATTTGTAGTTGCACTGAGCTCAAGCTACGTGAGACTATCGTCAGAGTTCATGTTCATATTGAATGGAAGCCATGAAATTGGTTGTTTCAGACGATTCAACAAGATCCTCAAGGAAGAGTTCCTCGAGCTTAGGGAATTTGGAAAATGGAGAGATAGGATTTCTTCAAAGATTTGGTTTTGAAAATTAAACGGTTTTGGGGAAAAAAAACTATTTAATGTGTGTGAGACATATAAAACGGAGTGTTGAAGAAATCAATTGATGTGTCGTGGAATGAGCACTACCTTGAGAGCAATTGTGGCCCGACCTCGGTGCTAATTGTCTCACATTGGTTGTTCCCCAAGACTAACACAACACTCTAGATATAGATGAGCACTCGTTGGAAAAAAGTTGAAGAACTTTTGCTAGCTCAGAGAAAATAAAAGAGATGGAAAATAGAGAGGAGAAGAAAAATAGGTATGGTCAAACAAAATTTATATCATCTATTTATAGGGTAATTTGAAAAATATTTCAGTTCTAAAATTAATTTTAGATATGTAACTTGTATTAATCATCTTAGTAGACTACAACAATCATATTAGTAGGATACAACGACTAATTTTGATATAATTATATACTTGTTTTTAGCAAAACTCAAGATCAAAAGAAAAATAAAAACCGAAATGAGAGTATTCTTCAAATTGGAAAGTGATACTCCAAATGAAGAAACAACTTGTTATTTATAGACTAGCAACACAACTCTTCAAATTAAAAAATAAAATCAAATTGAAAACAATTGAGTTGTTACTTGACTAAAATGAAACATAACCAATGTAGAAAGAACTACAAATTTAACATATTAATTTAAGAAATGAAAGTTAAATTTCTAAATGAAACATCAGTCAATTTGATGTTTCAATCCATTTTGAAGGTTATGACATTAAACAACAATTGATGTTTCAATCCATAAATTATCACTTTCTTACACCTTCTTATAAAATATCCAACGATTTCCTCACATGAAAGAAGTGAGAAAAACCAAAACAAAAACGTTGAGAGCCAACCGAAAAATTTGTAGTTTCTTCCATCTTAATGTGTTATGTTTGATTTTGGTCAAGCAATAACTCAACCGAGTTAAATTTGACAAAATCAAACATAATTCATTCAAATGGAAGAAACTAAAAATTTAACATATGAAAGTTAAATTTGTAAATGAAACATCATCCAATTTGATGATTTCAATTCAATTTAGAGTTTCTAACCATGAATTTAATCTACATAATTAAATTTATTTTTTTTAATATTTTAATATTCAAGAATGTTCAGTTTTTTTCACATAAAATATCCAACAACTTTTCGTGGTTATCCTTATTGCAATTGCTTGACGACAATGTATACTCACACTTAGAAATTGACCTTTTTCTTTCCAGGAGTTTGTAAGTGTAGAGTTTCTTTTCCTTGCAACGGACACCCCCACATGTAAGCTAACTCAGTGAGAAAAAACAAATTTCAAGTTGAGAAGACTTACCTTAATTAGTTGAGTTATACTCACGGTTGGTGTAAAAAGAAATTATTGTGTTTAGGCATAATATAACATTTAATTGAAAAATAGTTACTTTCAAATTTAGTTGTTGTAATATGTGGATATCATACGTTTCATATTTAATGGTATATTTAAAGAAGATATAAATCAACCTACATTATATGAGTTATTATTACTATTCTTCTTCTTCTTTTTTTCTTTTTAAGGACAATTATTGGTACTATTCAACTCTTCAAAAATAAAAATGGCTATAATTACGTATAAGTATAAGAAGAGTCTATTGAATCTATTCCTCAATTGAGTAGGACCATGGTCACCATTAATTAATTGCACCCACACACACATATATATATTTCCTGTTTGAGTTCAACAATATACCAAATAAGGTTCGTACTTTTAACCTGTTGATCGAATATACATATTAAATATAGTTGAGTTGTGATGTTAATTCCTACTTTCAATTATTTGGTCTCTTATTATTTTTTTAAATTTTAAATTTTATTGCTCGTATATCAATTTTCTTCGTAAAAAGGATTAAGTCCTTAAAAATGATGCTATAATAGAAAAATTTAAATGATTATTTTCAGAGAATGATTTGTCACTAATTACTCCAAGAACATATTATTGAGCCCATCCCAAAAAAAAAAAAAAAAAAAAAAAATTGCGGTAATTAAATATTGTGTTACTCTTTTTTTGAGATTGGTGGTTCAAATCTCTCAGCCACTAACTTCATGATTGTTAACAGTCGTATCTCAATTGAATTATGCTCAGTTTGACCATTACCTCCATTTATTGTTTTCAAAAGAGGACGAAAAAAATTAATCAATACTAATTTTGCAAAAACATTTTTAAAAAAGTTACACTTTTGGTCATATTTGAAAATTCTAGACCCAATACAATTTAAACCAAACTTTAGGAGCTAAACTAGACTTAATGGTTGGATGTGTTAGGTTCATTTTATTAAATTAATGAAGTGTATAGTCATATAGTATTTTGTATAAAAAAAATCTGTTTATCCCAAAAGTTTTAGGTAAATTATTTTAAATGATAAAATTGTTAAAAATATTTATAGATAATAGCAAAATATTACAGTCTATCTGCAATAAATCGCGATAGACTACTATCTATGTCTATCATGACACAGATGGACACAGATAGTAGTCTATCGCGGACTATTGCAGATAGACAGTAAAATGTTGTTCTATTTATAAATATTTTGGTTCATTTTCCTATATTTAAAAACTGCCGAAAATTTTATTTCCTCGATTTTTCGCTTAATAAAATATTTTTGAAATCAGTATCAATTTTTAAATTATAACTTGTAGAAATACAATATTATACTTTTTATTTAGAATAATTGGAGCAATATTGAAAATAAACGCATGGATTTGGTAGTTTGAATTGTGTAATATGAATAAGTTTACGTTTACAATGTTTACAAAAACAACTATTCTGGAAATTACGAGTTTATAACTTTTTGAACGTAGGATAGAGCTGAAAGAAACCATAAATACTTAAAGGACAAAAGAAAAGATGCTGCCAGAATCATCAAGGCCACATTATTCTAAAGATCAACGCATCAAAAACTCAGTGTTGAGAAGAAAAGTAATTTTAGACGCATGGGCGGCAACTGTCATGTCAAAATGCAAGTGGGCAACTGATTTGACCAACCATGGCAAGATCAATGAACTTATGACGCGATGAAGTCTGTGCAGCAAAACATGAAACTAAATGCAAAGGTGTCAGGTCATCATGAGACTACCTTTTTGGACCTTTATAAATAGCCCGAGGTCTTCATGCTGAAGAGAAAGAGAAAATAGTGGGTGAAAGCTCTACTCGAATTCTCCCTCAACCTCCATCGTTACCTTCTACTTCAAGCTCTTCTGTGAGAAAATTCTGAGAGTTTCAGAGTCACCTCTCAGAGAGTGAGAACCCATCCACCTTTGTACAAATTTGTATCAAACAGCCACCATCTCAAGCCTCCAAGAAGCAAGACATTACCATTGGCAGCTCGACGACTTTTATTTTCACTTTTTCATTTTGTTTACCTTTCATTCTTGTACTCTGATCATGACAATCGAGAGATTTGTTTATTTCCTTCATATAAGCTTGATTGACGTTATACTTCCATCTCTAATAATTTTCGACACTCTACACCATGAATGATTGTTTATGGGTTAAGTGCATGGAGTTAGCATTTTCCAAGTTGTACCTAAGTTTATTTTCATCTTGTTTAAATGAGTGCTTTAAACTTGCATAAATATGTAGAACAAATGGGTTTATGTAAGTATGATCAACTGCTTGAGAGAGGACGCGATTAATCCTTGTCATTTAACAAGAAAAGAATTGACTTTAGAGATAAATTTCAACTTTTGCATGAGAAGCTCATCATGCGTCTTAGAGATAAGATTAATGTGGCGTTGAAACATTAAGAGATGCGTTCTCAATATCGAGTTTGGTAGCATGAATGTATATTTAAGTAACACCTAGAAATAAGCTAGCAAAGTTATCTTAATCCTACTTTTTCTATGGATTCATTCATCTTCATGCATGCTGTCTGAAGATATTTGTGCTTGACAAATTCATCCACCAATTTATTATGTATGAAATTATTTTGTATAGTTATTGTAAAGAGGATTCAATACATGCAAATATTTCTAATTATTGTATAGTTCAATCAATTAAATCAAGGAAGGTTTCCTAAAGTTGAATTATTGCAAGTCCCTGCGTTCGACCTTGGATTCTCCAAAAAAACTCTATCTAAAACTACACTTGGGTTTTTATAGAAAAATTTGCGTATTGAAGAATTAGTCTTTTGCAATTTCAATGCTGCACTAGGCCAATAGATGCATAACGCATCATGCATGCATTTTAAAAAGAAACATTTTCCTTTTGCAAAGGAAGATTAATCAATTTTAATGAGCTTTTAATTTTATAACTTTACTGTAATTTTCACATTAATTTTAGATTTTATAACATTTGATCCTCCATAATTTTAACCTGGAAACAATGATAAAAATCTCCCAAAGTTCACTAATTTCGACAAATATCAAACAAAACTATGTCCTAAAAAATTAATAGAGATCATTCAATAAATCTTTCATAACTCACCAATTACATCAAAGGAAAATATATATCAATTTATCCTGCTAAAATTTGGGGATTGTATGAGTTAAAACTATGATTATTATATCAATTTAAAACATTGTAAATGAATCAATTTACACGTTTCTTCAAATATTATTTGATAAATATTGTGTGAATGTTATAATAACTCTTCAATTTTCATAGATGTGTCAATTTAGACCATTCATATTACGATTATCTTTCAAGATCACTCCTGCATCATGTATGTTGAGATTTTCCCAAAAATGTTGTCGGTTTTACAAAATAGACGATTAGAGAGAGTTGATGCATGAACCTTTCTCAAAGGTAATTTTAACTGAGAGTCTAAATTGATTCACTACTGAAAGTTTAGGGGCTGATCAAGAGATATAATTATAAGTATCACGTGATATTTCTCCAAACGAAAAGTAATGAATGGTGTGAATTGATCCACTAACAAAAGTTTAGGGTTCAAATTAATATAATTATTAGTTCAAAGTTTTAATGGATACAATAAAAAAATCATTTTGTTATCTCTTCTAAGGTCGTAGATCAGTTTCCTACCAAATCATGGTTTGTAATATATTTATTCAACTTAGAAGTCACCTTTGCAAGATGTATTAGAACTAATTTAATAAAAATAGGCTTATGGTAATCATTTGGTTTTTTATTTTTGTTTTTTAAAATGAAGCTTATAGACACTATTTCTACCTCCAAATTTCTTCCTTTGTTATTTACTTTTTGTTAAAAAAAACTAGTCAAATTTTGAAAATGAAAAAAAAGGTAGCTTTTAAAGACTTTGTGTTTTATTTTTGGAATTTAGCGAAGAATTCAACTATTGTACTTAAGAAATATGCAAATTATTGTAAGAAATGAAGAAGAAAAAGACTTAATTTTCAAAAATGAAAATTTAAAAACAAGATGGATACCAAACTGGAGCTTAAATGTTTACCAGCCCTAAATTGACACATTATGTGGTTGAGAATATAAGATTGCAATTGTAGAAATTCTTCGACTTGTAAAAAAAAGGATATTAATACCTTCAACACTAACCTATATATAGTGATTCCTATTACTAGGCATTGATAAAAATGGCATTAAAGGTAGTTAAAATTTTGTTTTTTTTTTTTTTTTTTTCTATTTTAGAAAAATTAAGTTGAAATTTATCAATTTTAAAAGTAAGTTAAATTACTTCATTAATGTATATAGACTTTTGTGTTGAATATCAATTTAATTGGGTTAGTTTTTAATAATTTTAAACCTAGGCCAAAATTTGTATAGTTTAACTGGCACCAAGTATGTATGATAACTTCGAACTTAGAGGTTTGATCCCACTTGCACAATTGTCAGAAAAAGAAAAAATGGCTGGAAGCATATTTTATGAGAAAGGTTCTAATATGCCTACAAGCTTTATGAATTATAATTTAATTGAATATGTTGCAAAGGCATGTTTGAAAGTGATTTTAAAACATGGATAAATCACTTTTATTATTTTTAACATAGATAAAATCACTTTTATTATTTTCAAAATCACTTTGAAATATATTATTAATCCTTCAAAACTAATTTTAATGATATGAAAATTTCATTTAAAAGTGTAAAATTAAACATTAAATTGATTTAATTTTTATGATTAAAGGCGGGTTTTGGATATGACAGAAGTAATTTTAACAATTTCAAAATCACTACCAAACATGCACTAAGTAGTTAAATGACGGGTGGACATGTGTTCAGTGAATGAATATTGACCGTTGATGGCACTTGTGTTAAATCACCAATTGACCCAAAATTGGCGATTTAAAATGACATTAGAGCAGGTGGTCCACGAGGTTACTTTATTTAAGCCTCTGCAATTAAAATCGATTTCCACCCACAAGTGAGGAAAAATGTTAGATGATATAAAATTAAATTTGTCTTCACCCACTAACTTAAGCTTTTGAATCAATTGGCGATTTAACAACCTGTATCACAAATATATGAACAAAAGTGGTGTTTAGGTGTAATAAAGCAATCTGGTGTTTGGGAGAAGGAAAGTTGGGCAAGGATTTTATGTTTGGTTACCGTTAGCTCTATGACTTATTTTTTAAATTAAATACTTGAATACATCCCAAACACACCCTAAATTTATCTCGGATTTTGGTTTTGTGTGATTATCTGAGTATAGTTTAAATGTATGTTTTGGTAATTTAACACCTTCCCTTGTGGAAGCGGAAATTTACATCAACAGCCTTTGTTCATCTCTTCTCTCGGTTGATTTTTGGTTTGAGCCGCATGATTCGAATCAGACGGCTCATTCGCTGCCAAGATTGAGATGTGAAGGCTCAAGTTGTTTATGGTGTAGGTCTTTCCCTTCTTCTGATTTTTCTTTCTTTTTAGCCCATAGAGCAATTTAATCTTTCGTTTGTACTTTGCTTTATTATTATTATTATTATTATTATTATTATTATTATTATTATTATTATTTAAAAAAAACAATTAAAAAGACATTTTTGGTTTTTCTTTTCAATGTAATTTCTAAGAAACCAGCAATTAATCTTTTCTATTAATGTCATTTAAACCAAATAAATGTAAAAAGATTAATGCAATTCAGTTATATAGTAAATATGATATAAATGAATGGGTATATTATCCAAAAAGAAAAGGAAGTGGCATTAAATGTCTTGAAAGGTTTGGTTACCTTGGGTTACACGGTAACCCAAACCCTTATTTATTATACAACAAATTTAATCCATTCCAGTCGTGAAACATTCGAGTTAATTAAAAGTTATTCACACTTATCTAAATATTTATTTAAAAAAAAAAAAAAACATAACGTTGATTTCTTAAACTTTTTTTTTTTTACCTCCGAATATTGAAAAGTTATTTGTAAAAGTAGTTGAAAAATAAACAATCCAAAAACAATTATGAGTGAAATACATCTTTTGAAATATATCATAACTTATAAATTTTAGGAAAATTATTATAAATAGAAAAGACATCAAACTATTTATAAATATATAAAAAGCAATTCACTGTCTATCAACGATAGACTACGATAGAAGTCTATCGCAGATAGATAATAAAGTTTTTCTACAACCGTAAATAGTTTGACTTATTTTGCTATATTTGAAAACAGTCCTAAATTTTATTGCCAAAGTGACCATATATATACTTCGTAGTAATTGACATGTACTTATTCGCTATGTTACATGTTTAAATCCCTCGTACTCTCACTTGTTATACTAAAAAATATATATGTTTAAGTGTATGACCAAATTTAATATTATTTTAAATGAATCCATAAATCAAATCAAACTTCTTGAATTTGAGTTAATGTTTAGAGCATGTTAGGTAAAGAATTTGAAAACAAGGAATTCAATGAAAACTGAGTTGTATTTCATGTTTTTAGATATGTGTTTGGTAGTAGATTCAGAAATTGGATTTTAATCTAAAGAATTGTTTAAAATGTGTTTGATAGTATATTTATAAATAATGAAACTAATTATAGTTACCCACTAAATATTAGTTGATAATAAACTATTATAAATTTACTTATGAACACGTTTTACCTTAAATTTTTTGTATAATTATTATTTTATAATATTATATAATTTATAATACATGATATAATATATATTATATTTTTGAAAAATGAATTGAGTTTATAACATGACATCTTGTATTTCTAAATGCTTTTATATTTATTTAATATAATTTTGACTTTTAAATTTTAAAATTCAAAATCTGGATACAATAAAAACATACAAAATGTTGTTTTCAGAAATTGCACTGTTTGGATCACAAAGTTTTAAAAAATAGCATATGTATTCTCCAACAAGGGAAATTGCTATTTTTAACCTAAAAAAGTTTTTGGTGGATAAAAGTAACCTCTTTTTCAAAATAAAGCAAAATACAATTTTAAGATTTTAAATGGAGGTCCCCACATGAGAAAAATACAAATTTATCTCTTATTCAAGTGTCTCAAATTTCACATTTACCAATCACAACTTTTCATTGTGAACTTCAATTTTAAAACTTAAACTAGTTTTCTTTCTATTTTGTTTGTCTTCATGTTTTTAGCCGCATGTTTTTGGCAAGTTTCACCCTATTTGTGATAGATTTATTGTAATATTTAAATAAAAAATTGGAAAAAAAGTTTTGTTGGGGATTTACCGTACTTGAATGGTAAATAATTTTTTCTTTTTTAGAAAAAAACCTTAAACTATCCCCTATGAAAATTCTCATAAGTTTAATTGCAATTAAATTGGTTGAAAAAAATAAACTAATGCTTATAGGAATTGAAATTGGAATACGATAACTTAAATTAACTACGTTTAAGTTTTAAAAAATAGAATTAATTTATGGGAAATCATCCAATAGACTTTAAGGTGGTCTTTTTCTTTTTTTTTTTTTTTTAATTTAGACTAAAAAATCTAACTAAATAACCTAAACTTAGAAGAGAAAAAAAATTGGAATTAATTTAAGTTTAAAAAGAAAAGAAACAAAAAGCCTACGAGAAGATTTCTCGTAAGCAACCTTACGTGAAATCTTCCAATGAGTTTGAAGTTTTTTCTTTTAATTTTTTATTTAGACTAAAAAATATGAGAGGAAAAATTGGAATTAATTTAAGTGTAAAAAAAAAAAAAAAAAAANTTATTTATAAATTTAGTCTAAAAAATCTAACTAGGAGAGAAAAAATTAGAATTAATTTAAGTTTAAAAAGATAAGAAAAAAAAATCCTATTAGAACATTTCTCTAAAGCAATTTTACGTGATACGAAAAATCTTCCTGTAGGCTTTAAATTTTTCTTTTAATTTAGACTAAAAAATCTAATTGACTAACTTAAATTTAGGAGAAAAAAATTGAAATTAATTTAAGTTGAAAAGAAAAAAAAAGAAAAAAAAGAAAAAAAAATCTTCCAAATAGGTTTTAAGTTTTTTTTTTTTTACCGAATTCCAATTCCAATTTCTTCTTGTAAGTTTAAGTTAGCTGAAACTTTTTTTTTAGGCAATTTCATTTTTTTCACTTAAACCACTTCATTTTTTTAAAACTTAAAAGTAATTAATTTAAGCTATCCATTTTCAATTCCAATTATATTCCTATATGCATTAGTTTATTTTATTTAAATATTAAAACAAATCTATCGCAAATATTGAGTGCAACTTGCAAAAAAAACATGAAAACAAACAACATAGAAAGAAAACTGAAGTAAGTTAGGAATGAAAAGTTTTTATTGGTAAATATGAAATTTGAGGCACCTGAATGAAAGACAAAATTATATTTTTTTCATCGGAGGCCTCTACTTAAAATCTTAAAAAGTAAGAAAGAGGTTATAAAATAAGTTTTTGAAAAAAAGTTTAGTTTTGTTCTAAAAGTTTTTTTAGGCAAATAGCAATTTCTACTCTACCAAACAGACCCTTAATTTTTCGGGTTATATCCCTAATCAATAAGAGTAGGTGTGAGCTTGTCTGAAAATCTACCAAATCTCAAAATAAGTTCCGAAATAATAACAATAATAAGTAGTAGTAGCTGAATTCCCCCCTGCCCCCCCCCCTCTCTATAAAACTTGCTAAAGATATTATGACTTCATATTAACACTCCTTTCCACCCCCCTTCTAAATTCATCAACTATGGTGAAAAACCTCGAAAATGGCTTCCCAGCTGAAGATTCTTCTATGGTATCAATGGCCACTGCCCCATCCACGTTGGGCCAATACCTAGCCCGTCGCCTCGTTCAAATCGGCGTCTCTGATATCTTTTCGGTTCCAGGCGACTCCAATCTAGTGATGTTCGATTACTTTGTAGCAGAAAAAGGATTGAACCTTGTGGGGTGTTGTAGCGAGCTTAATGCTGGCTACGCAGCCGATGGCTATGCCAGGTGTCGCGGCGTTGGAGCCTGTGCTGTGACCTTTACGGTTGGTAGCCTTAGTCTGATCAACGCCATTGCAGGAGCTTACTCTGAGGATCTTCCTGTGATTTGCATCGTGGGTGCTCCAAACTCTAATGATTATGGAAGTAAGAAGATTCTTCATCATACTATTGGGTTATCGGATTTTAGTCAAGAACTCCGCTGCTTCCAAAATGTCACGTGTTATCAGGTACCTTTCTCGATTAAAATAATTGTTATGACAGAAACAAACCGACGAGCAAAGAAGAAAGAACAAGAACAAACCAACACAAATATTAATCTACGTACGTGGTTCACTAAATAGTGTATTAGGAGAACATAATATAATTAGAAGAGAGTATATTAGATAATACAAGTACAAAGGCATCAATGGAATTAAAGTATTTATCTTAATCCTATACCCAAAATCATAAATAACATAAAATGAGTATACAACCACAATACATATAATATTAGATCTTGAGTGTTGGATAATATATTAAGAGAATTATGTGCTTGACTAACTTGTAGTTGTTACTTTCTGTGCAGGCTATTATTGACAATTTGGAAGATGCACAGTGGGAAATAGATAGAGCAATATCAAAGTGTTTGGAAGAAAGCAAACCAGTTTATATTAGCATTTCTTGCAATTTGGTGGCCATTCCTCATCCTTCTTTCTCTGCCCAATCACTCATCCCACTCTCCCTTTCTTCAAAGTAATTAAATAATTCTTATCCCAAAATACTCCATCTTAAATTAAGTTAATCTTCTCTAAAACAAAAAAAAAAAACAAAAAAAAACAAAAAAAAAGGAAAAAAAAACCCTCAAATCTTAGAATAAAATGGTAATACTTTGAAGACTAAATTGAAATTAAATCTAAAATTTAAATACTAAATCTATAACATTTTGAAACTTATAAACTAAATATAAACTAGATTTTTCTAAAAAAATTTATTAATCTTTAATTAATTTTTGTTGAATGGTCTTAAAGGCAAAGTAATCAAATGGGCTTGGAGGTTGCAGTGGAGAAAGCAGTTGAGCTTCTAAATAGCGCGGTCAAACCAGTGATGGTCGGCGGAAAGAAGCTACGATTCGCCAAAGCACAAGCTGCATTCCTCGAGCTAGCCGACACTTGTGGCTACGCCGTCGCCGTTACACCGTCGGCAAAAGGCATGTTCCCGGAGAACCACCCTCATTTCATCGGAATTTACTGGGGAACAGTTAGCTCCGCCTACTGCGGTGAGACCGTAGAAATAGCCGACGCTTCAATTTTCGTGGGAGCCACTTTAGACGAACTAGAAACCGTCGGCTACTCGCTTACTTACAAAAAGAACAAAGCCATTATGGTAGAAGCAGACCGCGTTGTGCTTCCTAACGGGTCGAGGTTTGGGCCGATTTTAATGAATGACTTCCTACGGGCCTTAACTAAGCGGCTCAAGCCCAATCTGACGGCTTATGAGAATTATTGTCGGATTTATATACCGGAGTCAGGTCCACGGCAATCGGAGTCGGGCGAGTCGTTGCGGGTCAACGTTCTTTTCAAGCATATTCAGAAAATGTTGACCAATAACATGACTGTGATATCCGAGACAGGTGACTCTTGGTTTCAATGTCAAAAATTGAAATTGCCACAATCATCTGGGTAAAACCTCCCTTTATGATCTTTTCTATTCTTTTAATTTTTCTATATTGGAGACATCTTCTTAAGCCATTACAATTTCGGGCAAAATAAAGCCGCAGATTCAAATCTTCATCTCTACATATATCAAATTGCTAAAATCACTCATGAAGTATGATGCTAGTTGTAAGTACACCCTCAAACTTTCAATCGTAAAAATTGAGCCCCTAAACTTCAAGAGTGTTAAAATTGGACCCTCAAGCTTACAATAATTGTAGAAATTAAACCCACAAATGATAAAAATTCAACCCTCAAAGTTATGCCAAATGTTACCATTTATACAATTTGACCCAATTTTAACATTTATAAAAATTTGAGAACTCAAATTTTAAAATTGAAAGTTTAAGGATGTTATTGCAACTACCACTATATTTTAAGGTGGTTTTGCAATTTTATTATTATTATTATTTTTTTAATTGCATAAATATCAACTAATATCTAAAGTCCAAATTGTTATTTTTGTAAAGAATAATAAATATTAGCAAGTGGCCAAAGCTAGGAGGGGTATGAAACTTCCTATATCAGGTTGAGGTTATCTATACCAAAATGAAAGGGAATATTTAAGTTGACTTTTTAATTAGAGCATAGAAAACGTTCGATTAAATAAAAAGAATTAGAGCATTGAAAAAAAAAATTTATTTTCCGAGATCTTGAATAAAGTCAAAACTTTTTTGAAAATCGAACCAAACGATCCATTCACGTTAATTTTCAAGTTTAATCCTTTTTTATTACTTAGCTCTTGCTTTTTAAGAAAATAAATTACATTTTTTAGTTTAATCCTTTTTTATTACTTAGCTCTTGCTTTTTAAGAAAATAAATTACATTTTTTGTCCCTATAATTTGAGTGGATTTATTTTGGATTTTCAAATTTTTAAAATCGACATTTTAATTTTTAAAGTTCTAAAAGAAATGATTTGTTTTTTAACATACTGTCAGTTTTCTGTTAGCTACATTACTATTGTAACCAAGAAGTTGATATGCGACCTTTTTTTTTTTTTTAATTTGATTTTTTTTAAAAATAAGCAAAATATTTTAAAAGACTTTTTCAGATATAGCAAAAGAAACCAAAATATTTACAAATATAGCAAAATTTTATTGTCTATCTCTTTTCAATAGTTTTGTCATCTAAGATAATTTTTCTTTTCAAATACCAATTTTTTTTAGCATAAATCTTTTCCATTTCAAATCATAGAAAAAGGGAGAAATAAGAAAGAAAAAAAAATATTTTTCTATTTTCAAAATTAAAAATGCTTTTCAATTTAGAAAAAAATGTTATGTATAAACTTTTTTTTAGTACAACAATTGTGAAGGTGGGGATTGAACCTACAACCTCTACGGATGGAGTACATGTTAATACTATTAAATCAAGCTTATTTTAGGTCACATAAACTTTTTGGTAGCTACGATAATGAAAATTTTATGGTAAAGACCCAAAAACTCATTTTCCTAAATATAACAAATTAAAATGTCGAGCTTGAAAATATCAAATCCAAATCTCACGGGATTTCATTATTATGTGATATTATATATGTTTGACATAAAGAGGGAAAAATGACTTTGAAAAATTGTAGGTATGAAGTGCAATTGTTATATGGATCAATTGGATGGTCTCTAGGAGCAACTCTTGGGTATGCACAAGGAGCACCAAATGAGCGAATAGTTCTATGTATTGGTGATGGAAGTTTTCAGGTCAATTGTATTTTCACTTTGGCTTTACTATTTTCAAAAATGTTTATAGAGATAAATACTCTTTTGGTCCATTGATTTTAGGTCTAGTTTCTATTTGGTCCTTAAATTTCAAAATACTACATATTTAATTTTTAAATTTTGAGTTTGGTTTTAAGTTAGTCCATAAGTCTACAAATATCACAATTTTATCCTTGAGATTTGATAGTTTTGTTTCAATTTGGTCCTTAAGTTGCAAGATTTACACTTCTAAACTCAATTTTTTACTAAATACTCAAAGTTTGTTGTTAGGGTTAATGTCTATGGATTAATTTAAAAGAATCAAATAAATTAAGTTTCATTATTTTTCATCACTATTAAAATTTAGAATTTAAATTCACTTTGTAATTATTTTAAATAAGTTAATGGACGTTAAAGCTAATGACAGAAAGTGAGTATTTAATGAAAAATCAAGGTTAAAAGTGGAAATTTTGAAACTCGGGGATCAAATTGAAACATAACTCAAATCTTAAAGGTAAAATTGTAACATTTTAAAACCTAAGAACTAAATTGAAACTAGACTAAGAATTTAAAGACTAAATGTGTAACAATTTAAATTTAAGGACCAAATAAAAATTAGATCTAAAACTTAGGGACTAAAAAGTTAACTCATGTTCCTACGTGGATGCCAAAGTTTTATAAACTACACGAAAACATTTATTTTTACACCAATTAAAATAAATTGTACACAAAATTATTATTTTTGTTTTATGAAGGATATGAAATGATTTTGGTGTTGTGTAGATGGCTCCCCAAGATGTGTCAACAATGTTAAGATTGAAGCAAAGGAGTATAATATTTTTGATAAATAATGGTGGATATACAATAGAAGTAGAGCTTCATGATGGCCCTTATAATGTCATAAAAAATTGGGATTATACAGCTCTAGTCAATGCCTTGCACAATCATGAAGGCAATTGTTGGACCAGTAAGGTAAACTAAAATTTTAAGAATCAAATAAATATAAACCTAAGTTCTAGTTTGGTAGTTATTTGTTTTTTAAAATTATGCTTATAGAGATTACTTTCACTTTCAAATTTCTTCCTTTGTTATCTATTTGTTACCAATAGTTTAAAAAACCAAGCCAAAATTTCTAAAACTAAAAAAAAGTAGCTTTCAAAAACTTGTTTTTGAAATTTGGAATTTGGCTAAGAATCCAACTATTATACTTAAGAAAGATGCAAATCATTATAAGAAATGAAAAAAAAAAATAGTCTTAATTTTAAAAAACAAAATAATTATCAAATGGAGTCTAAAAGTCTTAGAGATTGTACTTATAATTTAATTTGGAGTACTTAACCATCTATCTAATCATTAAACTCTTTTTCTCCATGTTAATGCTTTTAGTGACAAAATATTTTGGGTTTTGGCATACAGGTTCAAACAGAAGAAGAGTTGGTAAATGCAATTGAAACAGCAATGCGGGATCAAAATGATTGTTTGTGCTTCATAGAACTTATTGTTCATAGGGATGATACAAGTAAAGAATTACTTGAATTTGGAAATAAGCTTACTGCCCTTGGCAATCGTCCTCCCAAACCAGCTTTATGATTTTTTTTATTTTTTTTTTCTCATTTTTGGACTTATAGATTTCATATATATATATATATATAATACTATCTTCAAGTGTTTGGTAAGTCTCTGCTGCTTCGGTCAAAGTGAGGTAGAGAGACAACCCAAAATAATAATAATAATAATAATAATTAATTTAATTAAATTTTAAAAATAGTATAAATGACCGCTTCCTTTAAAATTTTCTAACTTAAGGTGTTTAAAATGCATTTTCAGGTGTTTAATTTCAAAAATAAGTCATTTTCGAAAAAAGTAAAGTGTTTGATAATCACTCAAAATAGATTTAGAAATATATTTTAAACCGTTTTTATTAAAAGTGTTTAAATAAAAATAATTTTTTTTAAAATATTTTTTTCACAAGTCAATCGAGACGGGCCCTTAACATGTCATGTCATTTTTCCATTTGTCAACTTATGATCAAGTTAACTCAGAGACTTCAAACCTTAGGAACCAAAGTGTTTCTTTTGAAACTTCAAATACCAAATAAACACTAAACTCGGACTTTAAGAACCAAAAGTGCATTTTGCCTTTTTTTTTTATCAAAATCTTTCATGTTAAATTAGCTAACACTTACCAAAATAAGTTTAGCTCAACAATCATCAGTATAACGTTTTTTGCTAAAAATAAAAGGTTCCATCTCTAATCTATATAATTGTTGTACTAAAAAAATTATTTTTGACTTGTCAAGTATGTGCATGATCGTCAGAGTGAATAAACCTTTAACAGTAATTGATTTGTATTTTTTTTTTTCAAGAATTTCTGGTCTTTATTGCAGGATACCCTATCTGTTATATTAAAAAATGTGCGTACGTGACTCAATTTGTTAAAAATATTATATCCTTGATTTTAAAGTATTGAATTTTTCACCCACATTGTGTTATTATAAAGGTTAATAACATAGTAGTTACAATAAAAAGTTAAAAGGAAGATGGCAATTATAATTTTTTTTTAAAGAAAACATAAGTTTTTAAGCTTCCTTTACAGAATTAATAACGATTTGATTTTTTTAATTGTATTTATTTTTTAGTCCATTTTTTCATAATAGCTTTGATCTTTTACCTAAATTCTATGATTAAACAAAAAAATAAATTTTTAGAAACTTTATTTTTAGGTTTGTATTTCGAAAACATTAAAAAAAAATGAAATAAATAAACAATTAGTTGGAATTAGTATTTGTAGCCTTAATTTTTAAAAACTAAAAACTAAAGACCTATTTTGATTACCATTTGGTATTTAGTTTTTAAGAAACCAAAACTCAGATGTATTTGGTAACTATTTTTTGTTTTCAATTTTTTGATCATAGAAAATTACCAATACATGTTTGATGGTTGTTTTTTATTTTTTATGTTTGATTTTCTGTTTTCTGTCTTTGTTTTATTGATTGGTGTAGCCACCTCTTTTTATTCGGCTTCATTTAAATTAATTTATTTTTAGATTAATTTTTATCTTAGTTTTTCTAATCTAATTTTGATTGTTATCCTCATTTTTTATGTTAATTTTTACCTCTTCTAACTTAAGTAACTAATTTAGTTAAGGTAAGAAAAAAGGGGAAATGTGGAAAAAAACTTTAATTTGGTTTTAATCGCCCAAAAGTTATTCCTCCCTCTCGAGCTTAAGCCAAGTTTGGCAAAATTTTCCAAATTGAAATAAATCCATCAAAAAGAAAATAGGCAATTGTGGAAATGACTTTAGCCTTTATAGTCCCATCTTCTCTCTCAAAAATACGATCAAGCCACCACTTCCATTAACCCTCATTTTCTCTTCAAAAAACTTTAGCATCCACACTTTTTTTTTCCTCTTCTTTTCTCATCAAACACCAATCCCTTCTTTCTCAACAAAAATACTTGAGAGCCTTCATCCACAACAACCCCAAAATCCTCATTTTTCTCTTCCAAAATAAATACATAGCAATTATACCCAAAATTCTCTCTTCTTTAAAAACTCTAAAGCTTCCATCCTTACTTACAACAAGGGAGTTTGGTGTTTTTGTTTCCAACTTTGCTTTTAATAAGTGCTAAGAGTGTTAGATATTTTGCTACTATTTTCGTTTTTTTATTAGTTATTTGTTTCTTCTTCTTCTTCTTCTTCTTCTTCTTCTTCTTCTTCTTCTTCTTCTTCATCATCATCATCATCATCATCATCATCATCATCATCATTTAAGTGTGCCAATGTTCTTTTAACTTTTCATTTTTTTTAATTTGTTTTATTTTACTATTTGTTGTGTCATTTACCTTTTTTTAAAAAAATTTTATTATTACTTATTTGTTTGTTTATTTATTTATTTATTATTAGTCCATTATTATTATTATTATTATTTCTTTTCTCGAGTGTATCTTTCTATATTCTTTATTTGGCTTTTTTCTTGGTCTTTGTTTGTCTATTTTATCTAACGTATCACATTTAATCATTTTATCTTTTAAGAAATTTGTTTTGTCACTATTCTAATATATTCATGTTGTGATATAATTAAGTGATAATAGTCTAATGTTCTTAATCTTTGTTTCTTTTTTCTAAAAAACTCCTACGACAGATTCTAGAAATATTTGGGAGCCCGATTTTCTAGAATCTTGAAGTGAGGAAGTCGATTTTTTGGGAGTCTAAAATTGATTTCCAACATGTTTTATTAAACACTTGATATATTTGTTAATATCATTGCTTATTTATTTATTACTTTAAATGTATTATTAAATTATATATATTATCAATGTAACTTTACATATTTAAATTAATGTCCTTTTTAGAATAACCTCTCTAGTATTTTCAATAATTTTAAATTTATTTCCAAATCGTTAATATTTAATCCCTTTGAGTTTTGCTAAAAAAGATGTTTTAAACTCATTTTTTTTTTAAAAAAAATGTTTTCAAAAGAGTTTTTCTTAAAATTTACGACGACAGAATTTAGAAAATTTGGGAGTCCGGGATCAATCTGCAATATATTTTTATTAAATTTTATTATGTCCTTTTATATTTGCTTAATTTATTATGATGCTTCTTTAATAATGTTTTTCTTATATAATGTTCCTATTAAGTCTTATTTGATTTCTAATTAAAATTTCACAAAGTTTTTAAAATCTTTCTAATTAAAATTTCTCAAAGTTTTAAAATCCTTTTAATTTAAATTTCTCTAAATTTATTTTAAAAAAATCACAAGACTCTTTTTAAATCATTTAAATTTCTTTTCTTTAAAATTACACTTTTTGTGTTTTCAACCATTCAAAAATTAATCATTGATTTCAAAAGGGTTCTAATTAATTAATTTTCTAATAACTTGTTTTTAAGACTGTTTTTCTTTAAAAAAAAAAAATCCTATGATGGAATCTAGGAAATTTGGAATCCGATTTCTTATAATTCTTAAGTTGAGGGATCACATTTTTGGGAGTATGGGATTTGATCTCAAGAGAAAATGAATTAAAAAATTATTTTAAGAATCATGGAAGGAAACATATAGCTACAATTTAAATTCTATTTTCATCGAAATTTTTTTAAATAATATTTTTTAATAAATATTGAGAAAAATAGGGTCAAGGGAAAGAAATTCTAAAAATAGTGTAGTGAAATCGTGGACCGGGTCCATGATTATGACTGAAATCGTGGACGGGGTCCACGATTTCTCTACCACGCTGACGTCGAAGGTTGCCACGCTCAACAACATTTTGAAGTGCCTGTGCCTCGTTGTGGAAAACGTACGCGAAGAAGACTACCATGTGGCACTTGATTTGTATTTTAAACTTTCTTATTTGTATTAACTTTTATCTTTAACTAAATGAATTAATGATTTTTCATTATATTTTCAGAAATTAAGAATCAATGAAACTAATACAATAATTAAATAAGAACGAAAAAACACAAGTAAGAAACAAATTTTCATTTAAGTGGGTAATTAATTTAATTAGTTAATTTATTTATAATAAAAAAAGCCCCTCGTGGACCGGGTCCATGACTCACCTCCCTGTCAGCAAGTGACTGGTTGTTTGACCAGTCCAAAGGAAAATTGTGTACCGGTACATGATTTCACTATCCCATTTTTCAAATATCTTTCTAGATCACCCTATTTTTCACATTTGTTTCTAAACCACCCTATTTTTGTCATTATTTTTTTAAAATGCATTATTCTTCAAAATACCCCTTTTCATCATGGATTTTTTTTCTTTTATTTTGACAATTTGAAAATGGAATTTTTTCTCAACAAAAAAAAAAAAAAAGGAAAATTGAAATTTTCTGTTTTCAAAAATGCCTTTTGTCCTTTATAATCTTGAAAACGTTTTTATGGATTAAAAAAAAATTAAAAATACAATTGGTTACCTTACTAAACACATTTGTTTTTAGGAACAAAAATAAAAATTAATGGATTACTGAACAATCTTTATATAGTGATCAAATGAGGTTTAAATTATATATAATTTGGTGACTTTTTTATATAGCAATTTTTTTTATTCGTTGAATATTTTGATGTAGCGACCAAGTTGAGTAACATTTGGGTGCAACCTAGATTATACTTATCTTCATGCATTTCTCAATCACAATTGAAAAAAAAACTATTAAAAATATATCTCTAAAAAAATCGTCATGTAACATTTCAAAAATATAAAACTAGAAACGAAATTCTAATCAAACTAGTTACGAAAATTTCCTATTTCCAGAAATTCCTTTGTAATATCAAAAACATTCTTATGCTTTTTAAAAATTAAAAAAAAAAAACTAAAAATTGAATTATCAAACATGACAATAACTATACACGTATTAACTTTCTTATATGGTGCATTTTTATGACTTCTTTTTTGATGTGTTATAGTTTATTTAATAAAGAAAACGTTTTTTTTTTTTTTTTTTTTTTTTTTTTTTTAAATAAAATTTTTTTTTTTTTTTTTTTTTTTTTTTTTTTAAATAAAATTTTTTTTTTTTTTTTTTTTTTTTTTTTTTTAAATAAAATTTTTTTTTTTTTTTTTTTTTTTTTTTTTTTAAATAAAATTTTTTTTTTTTTTTTTTTTTTTTTTTTTTTAAATAAAATTTTTTTTTTTTTTTTTTTTTTTTTTTTTTTAAATAAAATTTTTTTTTTTTTTTTTTTTTTTTTTTTTTTAAATAAAATTTTTTTTTTTTTTTTTTTTTTTTTTTTTTTAAATAAAATTTTTTTTTTTTTTTTTTTTTTTTTTTTTTTGAAATATTTCTATTCAAAACATGAAGTTACTAAACTTAAAAACGTAAGCCATCACCACCGTAAATTTGTAACGTATAACCATAAATCAACCAATATATAATTAAGTAGATCAAAGAAGAGAACACAATACACAAACACATTCTTCAAAAACAATTCTTCTACTTTTTCCCTTCCCTGTGAATTCTAAATTTTCTTTATCAACTATGCCGATCAACCTGGACAATGGATTCCAAGCTGAAACCTTGTCCTCCACCATACCAATGCCAACCGTGGCCACTCGCTCGATGCTCAAGCCTCCCACCTCCAATGGCATTTATAAACCTCACTCCAAATCTAAAACCATTGATACTAACAATGGACCTCAAATGGCTGAGCCTACCGTCGTCCCCTCCACGTTGGGCCACTACCTAGCTCGTCGCCTAGTTCAAATCGGTGTCTCCGATATCTTTGCTGTCCCTGGGGACTCTAATCTCGTGCTACTCGATTACTTTGTGGCAGAAAAAGGGTTGAACCTTGTGGGGTGTTGCAGCGAGCTCAATGCTGGCTATGCAGCTGATGGCTACGCTAGACGTCGCGGTGTTGGAGCTTGTGCTGTGACCTTCACTGTTGGTGGACTCAGCCTCATCAATGCCATTGCTGGTGCTTACTCTGAGGATCTTCCTGTTGTTTGTATTGTCGGTGGACCCAACTCAAATGAATATAGATATAATAAGAAGATTCTTCATCATACAATTGGGTTGCCGGATTTCAGTCAAGAACTCCAATGCTTTAAAACTGTCACTTGTCATCAGGTAGTATTATTGGTTGAGACCGATATGATTAAGATGTAGAATTAAAGATTTACATGACTCTATAATAACTACTGGCTATTGTTTACTGTCTATTGGTTTGCTCCTGTTGTGTAGGCAGTTATCAATAATTTGGAAGACGCACAATGGGAGATAGATTGTGCAATTTCCAAGTGTTTGGAAGAGAGCAAACCGATTTATATCAGCATTGCTTGCAATTTGGCAGCCATTCCTCATCCTTCTTTCTCTATGCAACAACTCCTACCACTCTCAATCTCTCCAAAGTAATTTTTTCTTTTATTTGATTTCCTTCAACTAAAAGAAATATATAACATCTCAACAACTTTATCCGATGAATTGAATTTAAATTTTTTAGAACTTTCATCATATAAAAATTCATTAGATGAGGTTTTATCCAAATTTAGCATCTCTATCTTCAATTAGATAGTTAAACGTATCTAACTAAAATGGAACAAAATTCAAATGTTAACCTTTATTTTGATGTGCCCACTAAAATAGGGGTTAAAATTTACGTTTTTCCTTGAAGATATATGAGAAATCGTTTTAAAAAGTTGTAATAATTTCGCAGACAAAATAGCGAAATGTGTTTAGAGATAGCAGTTGAGAAGGCAACTCAACTTCTAAATAATGCCATTAAACCAGTCCTAGTAGGAGGAAAGAAGCTACGACTTGGCAAAGCACAAGCAGCGTTCGTGGAGCTAGCCAATGCTTGTGACTACGCCGTCGCGGTTACCCCATCAGCCAAAGGCATGTTCCCAGAGAACCACCCTCATTTCATTGGAACTTACTGGGGGGTTCTCAGCACCGCCTTTTGCGGAGAGACAGTGGAAATAGCCGACGCTTCCATCTTCGTGGGAGCCATGTTTGACGAACTAGAAACTGTTGGCTTCTCGCTTTCATACAAGAAAAACAAGGCCATTATTGTAGAAACTGACCACGTTGTGTTTCCAAATGGGCCGAGTTTTGGGGCGATTTTAATGAAGGATTTTCTTTGGGCCCTTGCTAAGCGGCTCAAGCCCAATGCAACGGCTTACAAGAATTATCGTCGAATTTATATTCCAAAGTCAAGTCCTGCCAAGTCAGAGCCGGGGGAGGCCTTAAGAGTAAACGTTCTTTTCAAACATATTCAAAAAATGTTGTCGAGTAACATGACTGTGATATCTGAGGCAGGTGATTCTTGGTTTCACTCTCAAAAACTTGAATTACCACAATCATGCGGGTAAAATTCTTACCAAAATCTAACTCGAATGAGTTTAAATTATTATGAGTATAATTATTGGAATATATAACATTCGGAGATATTTATAGGTATGAGATGCAATTGGGATACGCATCTATTGGATGGTCTTTGGGTGCTACTCTTGGATATGCACAAGCTTCATTAGATGATCGTGTGGTTCTTTGCATCGGTGATGGAAGCTTTCAAGTTAGTTTTGATCATTTTAATGAATTATAATTCTATTTTTGTTATTGAATTTCTTATTTTTTCAATTGTTTTTGTTAGAAATGAGTTGAATGATATTATGGTAATTTGGCAGATGGCTCCACAAGATTTGTCAACAATGTTAAGATTAGAGCAAAGGAACATAATATTTTTGATAAATAATGGTGGATACACCATTGAAGTTGAGATTCATGATGGCCCTTACAATGTCATCAAGAATTGGGATTATACTGCTCTTGTTGATGCCATGCATAATCAGAATGGCAATTGTTGGACAGCCAAGGTAAATTCATATGTTGACGGTTTAAAAACGTCAACTATCACTATAGTTGACTTTATTTGCATTGTTTTGGGATTTTGATAAGCTTTGACTTTTCAATGTACAGGTTCAAACAGAAGAAGAATTAGTGAAAGCAATTGAAATAGCATCGAGAGACCGAGGTGATTGTTTGTGTTTCATAGAGGCTATCGTTCATAGAGATGATACAAGTAAAGAGTTGCTTGAATTTGGGAACAAACTTGCTGCTATCAATGGTCGTCCTCCAAAGTCTTTATAGAAAAGAATACATCAATTCATCAACTTTTAGATCTCAATAACGTATTCCCTTATTTTAATATATATTTTTTTAATGAATAGATTATGAATTTGTTCATGTCTACATCTTGGTAACGTTCAAATTCAAATTTTTGGCCTCACCAGAAAAGTAGAGTGTTATTGTTTTATTTGTAAGTTATTATTATTTTTCAATCAAAAAAATTTAAAACGATTATTATAAGTTATATAATGGTATTAAATGTGATTCATGGTAGGAAAATTACGATAAAATTACTGAAAATATTTACAAAGAAAAGTAAAATAGCATAGTCTATTTGTGATATGCCCCAATAGATCATAAGACTACTATGTGTGTCTATCATGACATAATAGACATAGATAGTAGTCTATCACGGTTTATTGCAAATAAACAATAAAATTTTTCTATATTTGTAAATATTTTTGTTCATTTTCTTATATTTGAAAACATCTCTTTATGGTAAGTTACACTCTTTTAACAAATAAAAATACAAACATAGTAAAAAGAATATTAAATAATAAGTAAAGTGATTTATAGTAATTTTCTTTCTTAAAAACCATGATAGGTTGGCCTAATAGTTCATTTTCCTACGAATTTACTTGACACCCAATATTGTAGGGTCAGATGGGGTCCCACAAAATGGTAATAAAAATGTAATCTCATTATTAAAAATAAATTTAAAAAAATCCAAATGGGAATAACAAACTTTTAAACCTATTTTTTTGAAATTCAACCTTAAAAGGGCCAAATTAAAATTGTAAGAACTATATATATATAAGGCTAAAAAAATATTTTTTTCTTCTTAAAAAATAATGTTTTATTGTATATGAAAGTTGTCAATAAAACAAGTAAAGGTTAACTGGGCTGGAGGCTTAACAGGGTGGCGGTTTCCAAATGGGCTGGCATTATTGCAATAGGACCTGGTTGACAAATACTTCCAAAAAACAATTGCTCCCGAAGAGCAAATTAAGAACCTAAACATTTTTTCTATATATATATAAAAGATAAAATCATATACAAATCTTAAAGAAATCTGAAAGTTTGTAATTTAAATTGTGGTATGAGGTAAAATTATTTACAAAATACAAATACTCCTATAGAGCAATTAACATTAAATTTTTCAAAAACAGTCACTTCTAAACATGTTGCCTATATAGTTTAACCACTAATACATATCTCCTTAATCTTACAACAATACATTAATTTGATATTCGAGTTGTATATAAAAATTTCAAAAAGTTTGAGGTAAATTTTTATCTAATTAAAATTTAAGAAGCAAATTATTATAAATTATTACATTTTAGATAAAAATGATTTTTCAACCATCATCATCTTCTAAAGTAGAAATAAATTAAAACACATGTTTGATTCTAATATTGATTAGGCTCTCTCTCTCGCTTTTAACTTGCACATTATTTTACCTCAATTGGATTCCAAAGAATTACAAGTTTTCAAGTTTAGTTTACCAACACACCTAATAAATTACCTTTATAGGCTCCAAACTCACTCCGCACAAATCTAAAGTTATTATCAAATAGATTACAACCAAAGTTCCATATTGATTAGATAAGGGTAATGTTTTCTGATGACATGTGGTCTTTTAAGGGAAACCTGAGACTTCTTTGATTGAAAATTTGGAATATATGAAACGGATATGCGTTAAGATCAATTTCTCTAGTCTTGGTTAATTGGAGCGATGAGCAAAGATATTGTTTCGCAAATGATTGGATGCGTTACATCAGGAGAGATTTGGTTACAATTTGTTAGAGTTTTGTTATTGGTTGTATATTTGTTTAAGGTTCATGGTTTTATGGATGTTCTAGTGTTGTCATAGAAGTTGTCACAAAAGATGTCATTCCTATAGTTTATTTTTTTACTTATTTGGAAAATTATGCAAAATTGTTTTTCTAGATTATTTCTCTTCTTTATGGTCTGCAGAATTCATTTGAGGATGTTTTCCCTCTTTCCACGTGCCTATTTATTTGCAAGTATTTTACTTTGCTAAGGTTGCCACTTCTACTATGTTTATTTGAAGTTTTTGTTTCTGTGGTGGCTGTACTTTGCAACTTCAATCGTGTACTAGCTTTGATTTATACTTTGTTGTGCAAAATCGTTGTTGAAGCTTCCAGAGCAAGAAGTTATTCACAATCTTAGGGGTTGCCTAAGACTTTACTCTTGAGAAGGAATTCTCTATCTTAGGGGGAGCCTAAGACCTCATTACACGAGGAGTTCTCTAACTTAGGGTGAGCCTATGTTATATCAGTGAAGGTTGTTCACAAGTAGAAGGAAAGATAACATCAAAAGCGAGACAGTCTCGTACATCAAGGGGAGCCAAATTTTTCTTTACTAATATTAGCATACTTAGGGGAAGCCTAAGTTATATTGAGGGGAGTCTCACATAGAGAGGGAGCCTAGGTGATCAATGAGTTAAAGCTCTACGTGTGTCACTATAAATGTCATTACTTTATAGGTAAATACTATGTAATATTAGCTGATTATCTTTTATGCACACATTGCCCCCCTAATTGACCACCTGTGTATGAGTGTTGAAAATGAAAATAAATATGGTCTTATTCAAGTATACACCATCGATGAAGTAATAATCTCAGAGTATTTCAAGAGTCGAATCCCACAAGACTAGCTATCTAATTAGGTTTGTTTTGAAGCAATGCAATCAAGTGACCAAAGTAACCAAGAGGAAGTTGTTGTGAGTTGATATGAATAAAGCTTAAAAAGATAAAGACAATTAATGATGGAAGTAAGGTTTCAACTATGTTTTGCTTTAGTTCATTATGACTCAAGTGATGCAGCCGCATCATACCAGCACATTGCGTAACTCATGGGCAGAATCTTCACCTATTCGGTCTTGTATCCAGTTCCTTTAGGTGCCAAGGAGCTAAACGTATATGCCTATGGTTAGCTACTGCTGAGATTATTTCTTTCACTTATTCTTTATCCTATTATGTCCCTTTATACGTAAGGTGATGTGGTATTCCTATACCTAGGCTATTGCCCCATATTTTCTTGTGAACTTCGCTTATATCCTAACCTTTTCTGCATTAGGACTCTGCTAGAATACTAAATCAAGTAGCTAGTTTAACTTAACATTATTTAATTTTAAAATCAACAAAGGAAAAGAGCAAGCAAGGCATGGTATGACACTTAGGCAATGATCAAGCCATCAATCCCTAGGGCATCGACATAACTGAACCTCTTAGTGAATTTAACTCATATTAAAGAATGAATGAAATACTTTCATTACTTCTAAAGTCATAATTACAAGATGAATATGAATGTAATACATCTAACAAAAGAAGTAATGAAAGTAGATGCTGAAAATATAGTAGACGTGCTCTCTTGAAATGAGTCTCTCACTCTCTTTAACTCCCTAGGAATGGATTGTCCTTTCCTAAAGATCAATCCTTAGACTGTTTTTGGAATACATTTGCAAGTGTTTAATTTAAAAAAATAAGTTATTTAGGAAAAAATTGGAGTGTTTGGCGACTACTAAATATTGATTTGGAAGTGTATTTTAAACATTTTTTATCAAAAGAGTTTAAATAAACATGAGTTTTTTGGAAAACACTTTTTTCTCAAGTCAATCCAAACGAATCCTTACTTTCTACACACACTTTAATGGAGTAGGGGGTCCTAGCTTTAACTTCTTCAAAGGAACTTTTGTTTCTTGGAGAGGTTCTCAGATTTTGAATGAGAAATCTTCTAGCTCGAAATGGTTGTATTTCGTGATGGGAGAGCTAGATGCTTGAGGAGAAAACTTCCCTCGTTTATATAGGTTTCAAGGATGGTAGAAAGGGCCGAAATCCACAAATCCGGAGCTTGCCAGTCAGTTTGGATGCTGAAAAATGGTTGAAGACTGGGTAATTCGCATTTACCGACGATTGGTCAATGTTTTTGGAAATTAGGGTCTTGATGGGGCCACATCATATTTTGGTGATGTGCTGAAGACAGCTTTTGCAAGACAACCAAAAAATCAATGTAAAAGCTCCTAAAACAGACCCAAAATGATAGAATTGCACTTTTAGCAACCAAAGACTTTATATTAATTTATTTTATCCACCTGGGACACCATTTGGAGATTTTAACATGTAAAAGACTACTTTTGATAGGAAAAGATACTAAAATGAGCCTTGAAAACATCCACTTCATGGCATGTATCACATCCAGACGTATTTGGTTATCACCGAACTTGGTTACCAATTTCTGTGTGTTCTTTCTTGATTCTATGTTTGTTATTATTTTGTTGCCACAGTAAGTGCTTGGATATCCTGTTCCACATGTGTGGTCTATGTGACGAATCATCTTAATTTTTCACAATTGTAGCAAACATATGAGATAAGAATAATGTTTTCTAATGGCATGAGGTCTTTTGGGTGAAACCTAACAAACTACTGATAAATTTAAAAGGTTAAGTAGATGATGAAGGTAAATTTAATATTGTATCATCTGACACTCCTTTCACTTGTGGGCTTGAAATATGTAAAATACCCAATTCAAGTAGAAATCAATATCAATTGGGGAGAAAATAATATCGTAGGAGTTTGGACACATGACTTCTTAAACCTCTTGCTCTGATACCAAAACAAATCACCAACAGACTTAAAAGCTTAAGTTGATAGGCGAAGGTAAATTTAATATTATATCATCCAACACTTCCTCAGTTGTGGGCTTGAAATATGTAAATGACCCAATAAGTGGAAATCAATATTAATTAAGGAGAAAATAATATGGCAGGAGTTTGAACACAAGATTTCTTGGACCACTTGCTCTGATACCATAACAAATCACCGATAGACCTAAAAGTTTAAGCTAATGGATGAAGAAAACTTTAATATTATATCATTTAACACTTCTCCTCACTTGTGAGTTTCAAGAGTTTGAACACAAAATTTGTTGGACCACTTGTCCTAATACTATAACAAATTATCGATAGACTCAAAAGTTTAAATCAATGAATAAAGAAATTTTAATATTATATCATCTAACAAAATTAAAAGTAAAATCATGAGAATTTATGTGGAATATGGATAATTAGGTGGTTATTCCAACAAAGAGATGAAATGGGTTGTAAAGAGTGAATTTAATTGTGAGGATTGAGGAAGAAGAGAGGCGACAAGAAGGACTGAGTTTGTTTTTATTGAAGTGATTGTTCATTGGGAGTGATGGCCGGTGCAGCCAGTGGCCGCAACTGCTTCGGTGGGGCTCCCCCGTAGCTTCGCCACCGTCCAACTCTGCCGCCACACCAATCTCTCTCATTTGCCCAATCCCAAACACCTTTCATTTTTTTGCTTCTTGGATTATTTTGAGTTTAATTATTCCTAGTTTTTAATGTCATTATATGAACTACAAAATCATTCCATTTTTTTAATGTATTTGAATTTAGAACAATGAGTTAATTAAAATGTTTAAAGTCTGTTTGGTAATTAATGATTTTGTTTTTAGTCTTTTTTTTATGTATGTTTTCTTATTGTTTAAAGGCTTTTAAAACTATTGAAATTTTGCTATGAGTTAATTAATAAATTAGATGGCAACTATGTTTTAAAAATAGTAAGAAAAATAAGTGCATCTATATCTTACTGACGGTATGATATTGTTCACTTTAGACATATACGCCTTCATGGCTTTATTTCTAATTTCACTCAAAAGACATCATACTATTGAAGATAGTTGTCCTTACTTATATATTCATGATCATTTTTCATCTAGCTAATATGGAACTCTAGTTGCATTCCCAACACGCATTTTTCAATAATAAAAAACAAAGAAAAAACCACAGGATTATCAAACTAAATATAAATATTTCATTCTTAGGTTATGTGCTTTTTAAATTTGTGGCTGTTTCTCCTAATTTCTTTTCTATAGTTTTCAATTTTTTCAAAGAAATGGAATTCTTAGGTCAAAATTTTTAATCACTATTGTTTTATTTATTATTTTTTTTTAAATTTTTTTTGAATTTTCAAAACTTAACTTGAATTTTGAAAATCTATTTAAACAAAATCTTAATTATTTTTTCTATTTTTTGGTATTTATTGCTTTTAGTTTTCTAATTTTGGAATTTATATAGGTTTATTTCCACCGCCTTTATTACAATAGTTTTCATTTATTAAACAAAAATTTGCATCTTAAAAAAACAAATTCACATTTGTAAAAACAACCTATTTTTGTAAGTCTTCAAAAACTTGACCTGGTTTTCAAAATATTTTTAGAATTAAGTGAACAGGAAAAATAATTTTTTAAAAAAAAATAATAATAAAAAAAAAAATATAAATATTTATTTTTAATTTTTTGTAAAAAAAAATATTTTTAATATTTATTTTTAATTTTTTGTAAAAAAAAATATTTTTAATATTTATTTTTAATTTTTTGTAAAAAAAAATATTTTTAATATTTATTTTTAATTTTTTGTAAAAAAAAATATTTTTAATATTTATTTTTAATTTTTTGTAAAAAAAAATATTTTTAATATTTATTTTTAATTTTTTGTAAAAAAAAATATTTTTAATATTTATTTTTAATTTTTTGTAAAAAAAAATATTTTTAATATTTATTTTTAAAAAATTTAAAAATTTTTTTAAATTTTTTTTTTTTTTCTTTTTTTTTTTTTTTAAAAAAAAAAAAAAACCAAATAATCATCTAAACATGGCCTAAATGATTATCAAATGAAACCTTAAAAATGTGTATATTGACTAAATTTTAAGTTTGGTACTTCATTAATCTTTAGGGTTGTACCTTTTGAAAGAAACAATTATAAAAATTTTCTTATAAGTTCCTTAAAGTCTACGACTTCTAAATCGTTTGTCATATAATAGTATGGTAAACCGATCGACTACATATGTCACTGCCTCTCTTGTCATACAATTATATAATAGTAGACGGTCGGTCGGTCGAAACTATTTGTCATAGGACCTCCCTCAACACTCTTTCCATACTTATAGGTTATGGTAAATTTAATTATATCAATACTTTAATAGGGAGGAGTCGAACAATCAAAGTATATATAGTTCTTAACGTTTTTTAATTGTTTGATTTCAAACGTTTTTTAATTGTTTGATTTCAAACACAACAATAAGTAAGTTGCAACATTCGAACTTCAAATATATATATATATATATATAAAAAGTTGAATTACGTACGCTCAAGTGGATTGAGAAGTAATTTATTAATGCAAAAATGTATAAGAGGGAGAGTGTAAAAGTAAGAATAATGATGATTTTTGCTGTTTAGGCGATAAATGTGGGAGTGAGAGTGAGGCAGCCCAAATTGGTACCCTAAGGGAATTAATTAGAATTATAAGGGAAGAGAGTCGTTTTCTTCTACTGTTTTTGCATGTTTTACATTTATTGTTTTTCTGGATGCCATTTATTTTTTTTTAAAAAAAAAGAAAGTATATATGATATATATTTAATTAATTTTTTTCTTTTAAAAAAATGCTCAACTTTTGTACCTGTTGTCGTGATCAAGGGCTTGTTCGTTTGGTACCTTATCATTTGTAGGGAAATTCCAACCCCAACCTGTCACTTGTTGGGAAAATTATGTGAGATTGTGACCTTTCTCTCTCTTTCTCTCTCTCTCTACATAATTTTCCAATCATAATAATATAATATTGTCGTCTCCACTTTCCTAGTTTAATAACATTATCGATCCTTCATCGACTATCTCATTCCATCTCGTCCATATTAGGTTATATATAGTCTTTAGGTTAAATTACAATTTTAGTCTTTAAACTTTTTATATTTGTGTTTAGTAAGTTCCTGAATTTTCATGTTTTGTGTTTAATAAGCATTTGAACATTAAAAATCTCAAAGAAGTAACTTAACCTTCAATTTTATGTTTAATAGGTAATCTTCTTTAGCATTATCAATATTTTTTTTTATAAATTAACGCCTCTATTAGAGATAAAAATTACATGTTTACATCTATTTAGACATTAAACAAACTTCCATTGAGCCCAATAGGGTTGTTAATTTTTTTTTTTTTTTATTGTATGTCATTTTTACAAAATTGAACGTTGAATGACTAATTAGAAATAGAAAGCTTAGAGATTTATCGTACACACTATTTAAAGTTTTTAGTAACTTATTAGACATAAAATTAAAAGCTTAATAATGTTTTAGAATTTTTTTAAAGTTCTGTGTTTGATACAAATTTAAAAGTTTAGTGATCATTTGCGATGAACATTCCTACAAACTTGCTTGTTGACTTAGGTCACCAATCTAATAAACTTAATTAGTTATTTGTTATTTCCAATGTGCAGGGTAGACGAATCCATTTTTTACATCTAACCTCATAATTAAGAATATATATAAACTGTTTTGAAATATTGGAAAATAAACTAAAATATTTACAAATATAAAAAAATTTTACTGTCTATTATGGTCTATTGCAAATATTTTGCTATTACTTGTAAATATTTTCAACAGTTTTGTCAATTAGAAAAAAATGAATGAGATATTGTACACGTGTGTGTATATATACCAAGGTTCACAAATGGATATGGTTTACAAAATTTTCCAAATATGTAAAAAGAGTAATTTCAAACATTAATAATTTGTGCTAAATACATAGAGTTATTTTCAAATATAGCAAAATAAGTCAATTTATTTACAAATATAACAAAATAGTATTAATAGACTATTATCATCTATCACGGTCTATCTTTAGTTAATAGACAATGACAATTTACTATATTTAAAAATATTTCTCCGGTTGTCATTTCAAACAATTACCAATATATGTGAAGTAAATAAAATAAATTATGTGAGATTGCAGGAGCATATTAAGCGGAAATAATGTAATATTTGAAAACTTTCTATTTTGAGATTTTTTCATGTTACACAAGCAAACACATTTGTCTCTGTCAATCAACATTTTGAAAAACTATCCCAATTTCGTGGACATTAAAGCATCGTCGTGTCCTAAACAGTCCCATAAAACAGACGTGCCCAATGAATATATTTATGTGTTAGTTTTCTTTTTCATAAGAAAACCATAATTTGCAAAATTGTTTGCAAAGATTTCTTTAGGACATTGATTAATTAAACATAAAGATCTAACTAAAGATTAGCAACTACACATTGGACAACAATTTTTTATATATAATATAAGTTTTGTTAATACAATTTAGAAAAAATATCTTTTTGGTACCTAGGTTTTGAGTTTAGTTAGCATTTGATCCTTCGGTTTCAAAATGTTATACTCTTAGTCCTTAAGTTTTGAGTTTGCTTTTAATTTAGTCTTTTAGGTTTCAAAATGTCACAATTTTACTCTTGAGATTTGAGTTTTGTTTTAATTTGGTCTATAGGTTTCAAGGGTCTTTAGCGTTGATATTATTAAAAATTATAAAATTGATTAAGTCTTAGTATTTTTTTTCATTACTATTAAAATTAATTTAAAAGTTTTATATCACAATTATTTAAAATTAATTAATAGACATTACCACCAAAGCCTGAGGTGAGTAGTTAGTATGAAAAAAAAATGAAGGTTAAAAGTGTAAATATTGAACCCTACATTTCAAATTAAAACAAAACTCAAATGTCAAAGTAAAATTGTAACATTTTGAAACCAAAAGACTAAATTCAAATCAAACTCAAAATTTAAAGACTAGAAGTGCAACATTTTGAAACTAAGACATCAAATACTAACTAAACTCAAAACCTAGCTAGGGACCAAAATTGGTTTTGAACACACTGAGTACCAAGTTTGTAGAAAATTTCATTTTTTTCTTTTTTTTTTTTTTTTTTGGTTTTCACCTACTTTAAAGACACACTCGAGGATGATCCTAGTTGAGTTCTAAAAACAAAAACAATTTTTTTTTAAAAAAAAAGGAAAATTATTATAAATAGAAAAAATATCAAACTATTTACAAATATAGAAAAATTTCATTGTCTATCAGCCAATAGATTTATATTTCTCGAGCAATCGAAATCTATTGCAAACTATCGCTAATAGACAGACAGTTAAATTTTTTTAATGTAAATAATTTAACTCATTTTTTTTATATTTAAAAACAATTAATTTTCTAAAAACTTTGCTCAATATTTTAGAAGAAAAGTAGAAAATATGTAAGCTTTCATTTTCAAATTTCAAAATCTAAAATAAAAAGGCTAAAATTTTAAAAGTTTTTTTTTTTTCTTGGACGTAATCATAGCAAAAAAGAAAAATAAATGAGAGTATCACTTAAAACATATATCCAAAAAATAATAATAAAAAAAAGATCCAATTGAATCTCCCTATCTTCATCTAGATTTTAAAAAAGGAAAGGGAAAGCAACACACTATTTCATAAAGATTTTATTCTCAAAAACTAAATTCACCATCTGTTTTTTCGTGCTATTTTTTTCTTCACTTTTGAGGAAAAAAAAAAAAAAGTACTTTCCAAACCTTAATCAAATTCAATTGGAAATAAAAAGCATATTCAAAAAAGTATAAATGTAAAACAAAAGGATATAATCAATAAAACATTTCAAAAACAAAATTAATAATTAAAAAAAAAAAAATCACATCGCTGTCCACCGGACCCTCAGCTAAGTAAAGTGGGATTCAAAGAGTTCCTCAATCTATCTTCAAAAAAAGAAAACTTGTAACTAAATTGGTACTATGAAATCTCCACCATTGAAAAAAAAAAAAAAAAAATCACTATTAACTATTTGACATTACCGTCAATCCCGCGAACCACCGAGTGTGCAAATGCAAGTTTTTACCCAAATTCTTACCTTAATGTCAATTCAATCATAACTCATTCTATAAAGACTCTCGTTATTATATCTCGAATTCGATGGCTTGATCTCCAAATAAATGTAAAAGAAGATTGAAAAGAAGTTGGGAAATTGGTGAAATTTTCTTACACAAAAGCTCTTAGATCACATACCCCAAATTTGTAGTGTTTAATAATTATAATAATAATGCACAGTCTTAACCCACTCTAAATTTTCCAAAATACATAAGTAATTAACATAATTAAGTACAAATCAGAGACAAAAAAAAAAAAAAAAGAAAGAAAAAAAAAGAAAAAAAAAAAAGCCCTAGAAGTTGATGTAAGGATCATAAGAAGAGGAGATGAATTGGTCTTGATCAGAGGGGAAATAAAGATTACTATTATTATTGTTGGGATCAAGCTGAGGCAAGAAAGGCTCCTCCATTTTGACGACGTCGTTTTGAGGGTAGAGGAAATTCATGTTGTTGTTATACTCGCCGCCGGCAATTTGGTCAAAAGGGAGACCGGAATTGGCAGCGGTGGCGGCAGCGGCGGCGACGGAAGAAGGATCAGAATCAACGAAATTAATCATGGTTTGATGAAGCCAAATCTGGGTTTTTAAGAACTTGACATAGTGAATGGCTTCGTCAAGCATTGAAACGGTGTCCATTTTAGTACCGCCAGGAACTAAGCTCTGCAAAATCTTGAACCGGTCGCTGATTCTATGCCGCCGTTCTCTTGCCGCCACGCTTTGTGGGTCTGTTGAGAGCTTCACAACCCCTTTGCTCCTCTTCCCTCCGCTGCCGTTGGTGTTCTTTTTCATCTTCTCCTTTCCACCGCCGCCGCCGCCGGAGGATGAACCACACGAGCTGGGGTTGCTCGCCGGCAAGTTGTAATCCATTATGGAGAAACAAAATGAGATTCAAATTTTGGGTACATGGAAATGAGTGGTAGGTTTTTCCTTTTTTTTATATATATTAGCTTATATATATATAATGAAGAGAAAGAAAGAGAGATGTCGTCATATGAGTCAGCCGATCTCTGCCCTTGGATACGGGTTGTTTAACCCTACAAAACCCTAGATGGGAACCCACATTTAAAGAAAAACTACCAACTCAGTTAAATTACAAATTTGATTTTCTCGTATTTCAAAGCACATGTGCATGAGTTTGAACGTAAAACCTCCTAGATCTGGTACTATATTAAATCATTAATTGATCCAAAATTTGATCATCTCGAGTTTGATTGTTTTTTTAGTTAGTTTGAATATTATTATTGTAACAACCCCAAATCGTTGGGGTAAATCCTCCTAGTAAATAAGTTTAAGTTATTACGTGTGAAAAAAAAAATTATAATAATAATAAAAAGATAATTTTATCTTGGGGCAAGTAAAATAAGGTGATTAATTTTGGTGGGATTGGAAATTGAAGTANGCAAGTGGAGGTGGCCGGGAATTGTGTTGGGTAAAAAGGATTAGAGCAACAGCAAGTTAAGCCACAAGAACTTTCCAACAGACTGCCGTGCGAATAAGTGAATATAATTGCTCAGGTAAGTGACTTTACTACCTGAACCACCTTTCCGCCTTATGTTTAGTTGCCATGATGAGTAATACTTCTACGCCCATTGAGATAGCATGCTTGTATGATTTTTCCTATGTTTCAAAGGATGTATGTGAAATGCTTATGCTTGTATATGAGATGATTGTAAACAGCGCTGTTAGTGTATAAATTCATGGAAGTAAAGGAGTGAGAATTTAAATTGGTCATGAGTACTGGGTAGTGGTAACTCCCCTACGTCGGCTGGATGTTCACCAGAGGATGTGTTCCTTCGGGTTCACCAGAGGTTGTGTTCCTTCGGGTTCACCAGAGGTTGTGGTCCTTCGGGTTCACCAGAGGTTGTGGTCCTTCAGGGTCACCAGAGGTTGTGTTCCTTCGGGTTCACCAGAGGTTGTGGTCCTTCGGGTTCACCAGAGGTTGTGGTCCTTCGGGGTCACCAGAGGATGTGTTCCTTTGGGTTCACTAGAGGTTGTGTTCCCTCGGGATCACCAGAGGGTTTTGTGATCCTTCGGGATCACCAGAGGTAAGAGTTCCTTCGGGGCTCCAGAGGTTTGTGGACATCCAAATCCAACTTAGGGAGAGTATAACCAGTTCCCTATGAAAGTGTGTTAGATATGCCTGTCTTAAGGTTAATGCACTTAAAGGACTTGGGTGCCAGTATAACCAGTCCCCTATGAAAGTATGTTAGATATGTCTGTCTTAAGGCTAATGCACTTAAAGGACTTGGGTGCCAGTATAACCAGTCCCCTATGAAAGTATGTTAGATATGTCTGTCTTAAGGCTAATGCACTTAAAGGACTTGGGTGCCAGTATAACCAGTCCCCTATGAAAGTATGTTAGATATGTCTGTCTTAAGGCTAATGCACTTAAAGGACTTGGGTGCCAGTATAACCAGTCCCCTATGAAAGTATGTTAGATATGTCTGTCTTAAGGCTAATGCACTTAAAGGACTTGGGTGCCAGTATAACCAGTCCCCTATGAAAGTATGTTAGATATGTCTGTCTTAAGGCTAATGCACTTAAAGGACTTGGGTGCCAGTATAACCAGTCCCCTATGAAAGTATGTTAGATATGTCTGTCTTAAGGCTAATGCACTTAAAGGACTTGGGTGCCAGTATAACCAGTCCCCTATGAAAGTATGTTAGATATGTCTGTCTTAAGGCTAATGCACTTAAAGGACTTGGGTGCCAGTATAACCAGTCCCCTATGAAAGTATGTTAGATATGTCTGTCTTAAGGCTAATGCACTTAAAGGACTTGGGTGCCAGTATAACCAGTCCCCTATGAAAGTATGTTAGATATGTCTGTCTTAAGGCTAATGCACTTAAAGGACTTGGGTGCCAGTATAACCAGTCCCCTATGAAAGTATGTTAGATATGTCTGTCTTAAGGCTAATGCACTTAAAGGACTTGGGTGCCAGTATAACCAGTCCCCTATGAAAGTATGTTAGATATGTCTGTCTTAAGGCTAATGCACTTAAAGGACTTGGGTGCCAGTATAACCAGTCCCCTATGAAAGTATGTTAGATATGTCTGTCTTAAGGCTAATGCACTTAAAGGACTTGGGTGCCAGTATAACCAGTTTCCTATTGAAGTATGTTGATATGCCTGTTGTATGACTAATGCACTTAAAGGACTTGGGTGCCTAGCCTGGCTCCGGTAGTGGGGTCACTTACTGAGCAATATAATTGCTCACCCTTTTATCTTATTTTTTTTTTTAAGTAAGGGAAAGAACGTGCTGGCGAATGACAAGAGGAAACATTGATGGCTTCACGGGACCCATAGTAGCTTCCGCCTAGCACTGCATTTTTTTTTAGGCTTGTCTTTTATTTTGTATATGGATTTTGTTTTTGTTTTCTGTTCATGGAATTTTGTTGATTTTATTAGGGGTACCCCGAACCAAAAATTCTTTCTATATGGGTTAAATAAAACAGAAATTTTCGTAAGTAGCATTGTTTCTTTCTTATTACTCAGCATCGGGTCTTTTCTTGAAATTTGCATGCATTGAGTAATGGTCTGATTAGGATGTATTAGTCGGGTCGTTACAATTATTGTAGGATTTTGATAAAATATTAGAAAAGTAATTGTCTCACATTATAAATGTTTCAAGCAAAGTTTGTGGATTTGGTATCTCAAAACATATAAACTAAAAGCATTTAAGTTTTGGGAGGGATAGAGTAAATGCTTAGGTCTAGCATAGGTTCAGCCTTATATCCATATATTTTCTTTGGTCACGAAGGAAAAAAATATATTAAAAATGCCTTTTAAAATAATAAAATAAAAAAAAAAGTTTGTCTTGACAACTTATAATTAAAGATTTAGGTGGGTTGCAAAAGGATTGGTGCAGTCCGAGACAAACCCAAGTGTGTTTTAAATGTGTGCTAAGCATAGTTAAATTTTCTCTTTATATTCTCAACTTGTTGAAACTGAGAAAAACTGTGTTAGTAGTACAATAGATTTGAGAGAGCACTATTATAGAGTTGATTGTAATAATTTTTTATATTGTAAATTTCTTTTTAGTGGGTTGTAATTTTTCTTCGATTAGAGAGTACTCTACATAAATTGAAATAAACAATGTTATTATTATTGTGAAAATATGTAGAGGTTAGATGGTTATTATAGAGTTAGTTGAGTATTACATATTAATATATCCACTCTAATATCATTTGTTAACCCACTTGAAAATCCACTGGTTTTCTTTTATTTTCAGTGCAAATTGACTATAGGTTAAAAAAAATAAGCAAAATCGTTACTATTAGAATGGAAAATATATATGTCTCATAGTGATAGCCTATGTTGTCTATATAAAACTTTTGAAATTATAAAAGCTGAAATGAAATCTAATTACTCTAACTAAAAGGGTCATATTGGTAATTTATCCATGGAAGTCTATGAATTACTAAATTTTATTGGTATTCTTTAATCTTTTTCCTCATTTTGTGATTTTATGAGCTAAAGATGTGAGTGTGACATTTTCGGATTATAATATGATATGTTTCCAAGGCGGTTTTCTAATGATTTGTTTGAATAATTTATTAAGAAAAATGAGTATATTTCTTTAAGAGTTTTGATTGCTTTTAGTTGTACTACCTATAATATAAAATATTTTTTCACTTTTGCATTTATTTACTCACGACCACATTCCAACTTTGCTTTCAATCAAAATGATATAAAAATTTCAACTTTTTATAGTCAAATAGACAAGTTAAAAAAATAAAAGGGAAAAGAAAAGTCTAAAGCACTTTGACCTTTCTCCATGGAATCTTTAAGTAAAAATGCATATATATAACTATTTCTTTCCTCACAAAAATCATCCTCCTAAAATGACTTGTCGCATCCTAAATTTTCTCGAAACTCACACAGAGGAGGAGAGATGTCATATAAACATAGTTACCCTTTTAGTTCATTCACAAACCATAATTGATATAAAAAAAAAAAATTGTAAGTTTGATTGGTTTTAAACAACCATTAAAATATACATGGAAGTCAAAGTTTTAATTCGATAAAAATATTGATAAAATATCAATATTAACGGATTTTCTTATAAGAGTAATGTTATATACGATGGATCCCTACAATTACAAAGGAAAAATATATTTTAAAAAATATCTCTTCTAAAAAAGAAAAGTTTATCACATAGTAAATTGTGATTGAACACTTGGTGAGCTATGGGTGCAACATGGAATGTATCCCAAGTATTTTTCTTCCTATAAATCAAAATAGTTTGTATATATATATATAAATCATTTAAGCTCT
Source organism: Citrullus colocynthis (assembly GCA_031780015.1). NCBI lineage: Eukaryota > Viridiplantae > Streptophyta > Magnoliopsida > Cucurbitales > Cucurbitaceae > Citrullus > Citrullus colocynthis. Next base: position 330,442 of record QLSR01001481.1, read on the forward strand.
TTTCTTTATCTATGACAGCCCTCTAGAGTACCAAATCTAATATATTTTGTAACTATGATGCTTCTTCTATAGCCTTAAATTGGAAAGCTTTTCTCTAGCTTCAGTTGGATTGTCTCTTTTGTTATTAAGCTCTTCTCTTGCTCCTGATGTACATTTGGATCAGTATTTAGCTCATTTTTGAATGAATGCATCGACCATTGGAACTGGAGTATGATGAGGGTGTTACGGATGATGTTCTGGTGCACCTATTCATTCCACTTGCTTTAGTACATTGTTAAAAAAATTATCTAAATAAGTTATATATATGTCGTTTACATTTGTATTGATGACTATTTTCTTTTATATTTTATGAAAACTTATATGAGATATGAAATATATTCATGAAATATTATTAATGTTCAACCCTTCGGTATTTTACTGTAATTAGCCATTAACTTAAACTTTTGAGTTGATTAATAATTTAATATGGTATTAAAGCATATCATATGTTTGAAAAATTATAATGTTATTTTTTCTTCCATTAATACTAATATATACCCATAGATGGGATGGGGAGAGATTGAGAATTAGTTTAGTTGGAGAAGAGGGATTTGTTTTGCTTTGTTTGGATGTGTTTTAGGATTAGGTTTAAGGAGAGAAGAAAGAAGCCCTAAAGGGACCCCTATCTATGTGGAAACAGTGTCCTTTGTGCTCACAGTCACAAGTCGGCAAAGAGAGGAAAGAGATTACTTTTAGTCACGTTTAAGGGTCAGAAAATTAATTTTGAAAAAAAAAAATAAAAAATTTAAAAAAAAAAAAAAGAGAAAAAGGAAAAAAATAAAAAAGTATAAGAGAAAGGAGAATTGGGGATAATGGTGGGGTTTTAAGGTAGGGGGGTCCTTCAAAGAAGGGGCTGCCTCTGAATTCAAAGTAGATTTATTGATCATAGTTTGCCCTAAATCCAAGGACCAAATCGTTGCCGGACTTTATCAATGTACGATTCTCTAAATTTCCATTCTTTTTAAGTTTTTTTTTTTTTAATTTATTATTATTTTATTTTCCCTTTTGTTTTTGGTGTTTTTTTCGTTGATTTTACTATTTTAATTTTTTTGGAAAGAAAAAGAAAAGTTGGATTGGAAGAGAATTAAACAGAAGACTTTTTTTTTTTTTTTTTTTTTTTTTTTTTTGGGTTGCTTTGTTTTTCCCTTTGGGTTTTACTCTCTGTCTCTTTCTCTTTTCTTCTCTTTTCCTTTTTTCTTTTTAATATTATTTATTTAGATTAGAAATCATTTTTGGCCGCGAACATAGTTCGATTGACATATGAGAGTGTTATTGACTATAAAGTTTGTTGTCCGATTCCTAGTCTCTAAACTTTCATAGACCTTGATAATTACTTTCAATCATGTCCTTAGTTTATGTGCTTTTAAATTGTAATAATTTCGGCCCAGTTCAGTAACCATTTGGTTTTTTGTTTTTTATTTTTAAAAGTTAAGCATATTTTATGTTAATTTCTTATCATGGTTTTCAACTTTCTTGAGTAAAAGAGTTAAATCCTTAGCCAAATTCAAAAAATAAAAACAAGTTTTTAAAAAACGACTTTTATAGTTATCGAACTTGACTTAGTACAAACAAGAAATTTAGAGGTGGAAGAGGTATTTTTAATAGACTCAATTAATTTTAAAAAACTTAAAAACCAAAAACAAAAAACTAAAACCTCGTTTAGTAACCATTTCATTTTTGGTTTTTGGTTTTTGAAAATTAAGTTTATTTCCTCCACATTTCTTACAATAATTTGCATCTTTTTTTAAGTACAGTTGTTGAATTCTTAACCAAATTTCAAAAACAAAAGCAAGTTTTTAAAATCTACTTTTTTTAGTTTTCAAATTTTGGCTTGATTTTTTAAACAATTTGTAAAAATTAGACAACAATGAAAAATTTTTGGAGATGAAAGTAGTGTTATAAGCTAAATTTTGAAAAACAAAAACAAAAAGTGAAATAGTCACCCAAGGGGACTTTAATCTTTGAACTTTAGCATGTAACATTTAGTCCATATACTCTTTCAAATTTATAACAATTTTGGCCTCATTTGTAATCATTCGTTTTTAGTTTTTGGTCTTTGAATTTTGTGCTTGCTTTTTCACAATTTCTTACTGATTTAATATTTGAATTCTTAGATAAATTCTAAAAAAGCTACTTTTTTTTTTTTTTTAGTTTTCAAATTTTAGTTTTGACTCCTAAAATATAGACAACAAATCATACAAACTAATAAATGGAAGTGGTTTTTTATTTAAACCAAATGGTTGCCAAGAGTGTTAATCTATATTATGAAAAAAAAATCTTATCAACTTAATGATCAATTTTGATTACATGATGATTTAATCTTTATAATTTATAAACAAGAAACTTTTCATTTACATTTTAATAGTATTTTTCAATATAGAGACTAAATCATTATAAATTATAAGATACAAAAACTAAACGGTTACAAGTTTATAGATACAAAGATTAAATCATTATAATTTTCAAAATTAAAAAACTAAATTTTTACTCCAATTAAAGTTTATACGGACCAAAATAATTTTTAACCTATTATTTGTTATTAAAAATGAAAAGAGAGATTAAAACATATGTCTTATCAGCTCTTCTTTTAAAGGGAGGGAACTTTAGGTTTGAAGTGGATGATGTTAGCAACAATTAAACTGAAATGTGAAAGTGATTATCATCAAATGAATTCTAATAGGATAATTAAATCAACCAAGATATATATTGAAAATTAATGACGAACAATTACTTGATGAATATCTGAAATTTTTTAAATCAATGTTCTCCTATTCCAATACCGCATATTCTTCAATTTGCCCTTTGATGATATAAACACTTGTTTAATTCAATGAATTAAACTTTGAATCGACAAAAAGTGTTATTCTTTTGGAATCATAAACCACACAGAGATTGAAAAAGTCCTGTTGGAGAAGAATTATCTATCACGTGAATATATATGCACATGTCCACCGTGAAATTTATAGGTTTGAGTGGTGTTATATGAAGTTGAAAAAATAGAGGGATTAATCATGGGCTATCCATGTAGTGGGAATTTGGTAGTTACCCGAAATGTGGGTAGTTATCTAAGTTATCATGGGTAGTTATCCATGTAGTGGGGAGTTGGTAGGGGAGTTGGTAGCTACCATAACACCACTCAAACCTATAAATTTCACGGTATGGGACGGAAGAATTTACACCCAATAATTGTCTCTTCAATACTACACTAATCATCCCCGTATGTACAACAATAACAATTATTAATTACTTAAATTATATGAATTAATATTAGAAATAAAGATTTCTACATTCTCCCACTTGATTCATATATGACAAGTATACAACATACTAGAAAATTTGAACTCACTTAAATGATGTAATATACAAGTCACAACTTCGTAAGAAATGAACTGACCGACTCATGGTGGTCACAAGCTTAACAAACGTCCCGCTTCCTTTCATGTATCACGAGTCAATTCAAATTCAAACAGTCATAATTTGATAATATAAAAACTCCCAAATATCTTATTCCACAATGTCTTAAAATAAGACCCAATATTTATAATCATAATAAAATATGCATAGCTAAAGTATGATTCATAGATAAGAAAAATTAAACAAACATCGATATCTAGAGTTTCAAATAAACATAAATGTGCTAAACATAAATTCATACAAATATGATCAATCATCCACTATACAAGAACTTCGCGCCTACCCCCATTTCACTAATATGCCCAATAAATATCTTAGGAGCTAGTCGTTTAGTCAATGGATCTACAATCCTATCATTGGTGCCAATGTTCACTATTTGAACTCTTTGATTTTGCACCTCTTCTTTAACAGATGGATACTTTAAATCCATATGTTTGGCACTCATGGAGTATCTACTATTTTTAGAGAAGAATACAGTTGTCGCATTATCACAATATATCTTCATTAGTTTAGAAATGGTACCAACGATGCCTAAACCACCAATAAAATTGTGCAACCACAATGATTGAACTGTGGCTTCAAAGCATGCCACAAATTCAGCCTCCATAGTGGAAGTAGCAATGATAGATTGCTTACCACTCTTTCATGAGATAGCTCTATCAGCTAGAAGAAGCAAATAGAAAAAATGTAAACTTTCTGGTATCCGAACATCTGGCAGAGCCTAAGTTCGAGTAACCAATAACCTCAAGGTTATTAGTTCTTCTGTATGTGCGCATGTGATCTTTAGTGCCTTACAAGTATCTCAAAATCTTCTTTGCAACTCTCCAATGAAATAGTTCGAAATTTGATTGATAACAACCCAACATACCGATCACAAAACTTATATTCAGCTTAATACAAGCTTGAGCATACATCAAACTCCCGACTAAAGAAGCATAAGAAATACTATCCATATCTTTATGCTCCAAGTCATTCTTAGGACACAGTGATAGGCTGAATTTGTCCCCTTTCTGGATGGGAACTGGACTAGGTGTACATGATTCTATCTTAAATCTTTCTAGAATTTTGTTGATGTAAGCTTTTTAAGATAATCCCAAAATTTCTTGTGATCTATCTCAAAATATTTCTAACAATCACATAGAAAGCCTCACCCATATCCTTCATCTCAAAGTTGCTAGAAAGGTAATCCTTATCATTATGTAATAACCCACAATCACTAGTGGCAAGAAGAATATCATCTACATATAACACAAGTTACAAACTTACTTCCCACAACCTTCATGTAGATACACTGGTCAACGGTCATTTCTACAAACCCATATGACAATATGGTATCACATTAAACTTCAAGTACCATTGTCAGGAAGCTTGTTTTAATCCATAGATTGATTTCTTCAACCTACATACCAGATTTCTTTCACTAAACCTTGAAGTTGATCCATATATACCTCTTCTTCCAAGTCTCCATTTAAAAATGTTATTTTAACATCCATTTGGTGAACCTCCCTTAAAGAGTCCTTTATAGAAACCAGAGAGAAAGTCTCTTTGTAGTCAATGTCATCCTTTTTAGTGTAACCTTTGGCAACAAGTCTAACTTTGTATCTCTTAACATTGCCCTTAGAGTCTCGCTTTGTCTTAAAGACCCACTTGTAGCCAAATCTTTTAAAATCCTTCAGCAATTCAATCATTTCTCAAACATTGTTTTCATCCATAGATTTCAATTCTTCCTTCATGGCCATTAACCACTTATCGAAATTTTCACCGTTCATAGCTTGATTGAAAAAGGTTGGATCATTATCAATGCTTAAATCACTTTCATGCTCAAGTGCATAAACTATATACTCATTTGACATAGCTAGTTTTTTCTCTCTAGTAAACCTCCTTAATGTTATTTCTTTTTGAGGTTGCACTTGATCATTAATTTGAGCCCTTTCCTCCTCTTCTTGAACAATGACATTGTAATCGGGTTTAGAGCATCCATTTGTTGTTCCATAGTTATGTCTTGTGGTTGTGCTACAATAATAGGAACAACAACTTGAGATGGATCACTTGATGGATTTTGGTCCATTAGTGACTCTCTTATCTCTACATCACATGCTCCCACAATCCCATTGACTTTGCCATTTTCAATGAAGCAACCATTCTCAGATTCTACAATTCTCGCACTATGGTTAGGACAATAGAATCTATACCCTTTTGACATTTTTGGATATCTAATGAAATAACCACTAATGGTCCTGGTATCCAACTTCTTTTCATGTGGATTATATATCCTCACTTCAGCTTGACATCCCCACATGTGAAGATATCTTAAATTAGGCTTCTTAGATGTTCACAGTTCATAAAGTGTACTAGGAATTGCTTTACTAGGTACCCAATTCAATATGTATTTGGTTGTCCTCAATGCATACATCCACAATGAAATAGGTACAGAACTATCATTCATCATACTCCTTACCATTTCCATCAACATACGATTATGCCTTTCCGCTACACCATTTTGTTGTGGCGATTCGGGCATTACATACTGCACACAAATGCCCTTAGACTCAAGGAGTTTCTTAAATGGGCCTAGAATTTGTCCAAATTTCGATGTCTTTCTATAATATTCACCACCTCTACCGAAACTTATTACCTTAACTTTTCTATTTAACTGCCTTTCAACCTTCGTAATGACTGTATCAAGGATATCAACCGATTGAGTTCTTTCATGCAGTAAATAAAGGTAACAATACCTAGAGTAATCATCAACGAAGGTGATGAAATACCTTTCACCACACCAACACGGTACATCGAAAGGACCACAAATATCTATATGTATTAAATCGAGTAATCCACTACTCCTTGTGGCAACCTGTTTTGATACATGTTTGGTTTGCTTACCCTTAATGTAATCCACACAAGTATCATTCCAATTGGTAAAATCCAATTGAGACAAAACTTTACCTTTTATTACTCTCAAAATCCTCTCGTTGGATATATGACCGAGTCTTTTATGCCACAAGTCAATAGAAGACTCATTTAGTGCGTTTCTTTTTATACCAACATCACTTTTAACATTAAAGAGGGAATTAACAAAAGTAGAATTTAGATGAAACATACAAAGTATTCAACAATAAACCAGTACCACACAGGTTTATTCCATGATCCAACGAAAAACAACTATGTGCAATCTTAAAATCAAATCCTAAAACATCCAACCTAGAATCACAGAAACAAAATTTCTCAAGTAATCAGGAACATATAGACACTTCTCTAGATCAAGGCAATAGCATGTATCTAACACAATTCTATATGTCCATACACCTTCAATTCTAGCTTTCATCTTGTTTCTCATGAATAGAAAACTTTCACTTTCCCGTATCCGGTGGAGATTTATGTAACCCTGCATAACATTAGAAATATGAGTGGTTGCACCAATATCAAGCCATCAAGTATTAGAAGGTACCTCAATCAGATTTGATTTCAAGCATACAAAAACAAAATGTATACCTCCCTTTTCAAACCATTCCTTCCTCTTTTGGCAATCAGCCTTCTTATGCCTAGGTTTGTTGCACCAGAAACATTTCAGAATCTTTGCAACTTTACCTTGCCCTTTACCTTTACCTAGTTGCAACTTAAATGGTTGCTTTTTCTTGTTCTTCTATTTCTTACTTGGAACTTTGTTGCCACTAGAACCAGCACTTGAATTACCATGATAGGTAAAGTTGGGTTGGGGAAGTTTGATCTTAAAGTCTTCCCCTTGCCTCCCCTTGCATGAGCATGACCTTAATATTTGAAAGAGACCATTTTTTCTTAAGTTGATTGTAAGCTCACCGAAATTACTTGAAATCATCACCCTTACATGATTTCAGTAGGAACTCAACCAACACCCTTTCACCAAGATCCACATCCAAACTTTTAACTTGGTTGTAGGTTCACCATGTGAGTAATGTGTTCTTCCATTAACTGAGCTATAATATACTCTCTAGTAGATAAATCATTAATAATAGCAGCAACAACAGAGTTATCCACAATGCCTGTCATAGTACACTTCTTAATTTCAGTGAAAAAATTCCCTCATTTTTTTTCAATCTTGGGCTAGGAAGGCTTAACATTAAGAGCTATGTTAAGCTTAAGAGAGCTCACCAAAAACCTATTCTACCTCTCCTACTTCTCCCACAGTTTCTTGTCTGCCTCCGAACTGGCATTAGTCAGTTTAGTGGGCTCATTCATAACTAAAGCTGAATTGAGTCTCAAAAGTCCAGCATTTAGCTTGACATATTCGATCCAGTCATCATAGTTCTGCCCATTAAACTTTGATACCACTAGCAGTCATATTTGACATGGTCGGGACCACTGCAAACATTTACATCTCACATATTAATTGCTTTGAATTTAAACCACAATTCAGACTATAACATATGCCAAAATATTGCATTTAAATTCACATTTAGGCTAAATTTAAACACAATCAACAACCATGAGTTATGCATCATTCATACAATATATAAGGTTAATCACTAAGTTTCCTTTAATATACAAGTCATCTTTGGATGTATATTATATATTAATTAAACAAAGTTCATAACCTACTCCAATTGTTATTAACTGAGTAAGATCTACCTTTGGGTAACCGTATAACTACATGTTAATAAGTATAAATGTTTATCATTCTTAAATGTCATTTATGATGTTATATCAAATAAACATTTATAAAACAATTTAAATCATTTAATGACATTTGAGTGGGCCACTTTGGTGACTAACACACTATCTGAAATATTAAAGATTTAAATTATGGCCACAACTGAATACTTCTCTGGTTCATCATTGAAAGAACCTCCACAAGATTCCACAACATTAGAATAATTCTTGTAGAATAATAATTAACTTCAATTGAGAAGATGCCCAAATTCTCATAAACTTAGATTAGTGATTCAATTCCTATTAAAACGTGCTCTGATACCAAATGTTAGCAATAATTAAACTCAAATGTGGAAGCGTTTATCAGCAAATGGATTCTAATAGGATAATTAAATCAACCAAGATACATATTGAAAAGTAATGACAAACACTTACTTGATGAATCCATGATAAATATCTGAAATTCTTTAAATCAATGTTCTCCTATCCCAATACCGTATATTCTTCACCTTTTGATATATAAGGACTTGTTTAATTCAATGAATTAAACCTTGAATCGATGGAGAGTGTGTGATATCCAAAATCCTAAACTAACTCCCTTGTAAGAGTTTAATTGAGTCTTGTGGAGTTAGGGAAAATTTGGAAAATTTTCTATGTGAAAGTTGATGCAAGCCTGTGGAGTTCAAAAAGTTTGAGGAGGATCAGTAGGATGAACTTCTAGGCTTGTGGAGTTTGAAAATTTTTTAGGATTTAAAGGGCACCCTGCGTTGAGCTCAATAAGGGGAGAAAAAGTGTTTATTCAAGTTTGAGTTATAAGGAAGAGAATTGGTCGTAGAAGTGGTTATGAGAAAACTACGCTATGAGATTTTCAAAGTGGAGGACTACGCTATGAGGTGCCTTACTAACGTCTACAAATTATGCATTTCATTGTTTAAAAAAAATTACCCACCTTAATTCTCAAATTACAACTTTTCCACAATCCTACATACCCTTTTACATATTATGAAAACCAAAAATCAGTTTGTTGTTTCTCTATTATAGTCAAAAAGTAATTGAGAATATGATTTCTTTTATTAGAGAAATCAAAACATTCCAAAGAGAATGAAGATTAAAGGACTTCGTTCTTCGCAAAGGAAATGTCTAATTTAATAAAAGAAACCAAAACATTCCAAAGAGAATGAAGATTAAAGGACTTCGTTCTTCGCAAAGGAAATGTCTAATTTGTCAAAATGGAGATTTGGAAATTCAAAAATTTATTTTTTGTGACGAAGAGGTATGTTTTTTTTTTTTTTCCTTCATTTGTAATTTTTGGATTCAGTCAAGAAATATGAGTTATTTTTGCATGATGTTGGTAAATCTTTCATTTTTGCATGAGTTAGAATAGCTATTCCATTTTTTACGTTCCATTTTCTTTGTTTTTACGTGTAGCCCCATTAGTTTATTATGTGTTAAAACTTCTTTCACCTATCTGTAATCTATTTTTCCATTTTTTCTTCCTCTAGGGTTCAAAATCTAGGTTGTAATGTTCAATGATGTTATAGAGAATATTGGAAATGGTATTAAAAAAACTAAAATCTACATAACTGAAAATGGGAATGTTAAAATGGTGAACAGTTAAATACTAATGTAATTGATAATATTGAAATTACCCTTTCTTCATCTACGGTCATCAAAGAAATCGACGAACCATTTCCTCTCCATCACTTGAAGTATAATATCGTCAAAAATTTTTGTTATATTGAATCATTTTCCATGAAAGTACAGATGATAGGTACCAATTTTATTTACCAATTTTTATATTAGATTAAGATATTATTCATTTGTTTTTTAAATTAACTACTCCATTTTGTCGAATTTATTGGAGTTGTGTTCTCTATAAGATCAATTGTTGATATTAAAATGAAGAATGCAAACAACAAAACAATGATCAAGGGAGAGATATTTTTTATAGAATAGAGGTAAACAAAATTCAATATGTGACTTAGATTTTTTTAACCTTTATGTTAATAATCAATTATTCATTTTATAGGGGCAAGCCAATCAAATTCACATTATGGAATAATTTGACAATCAATGAAGGCTCTGGATTAGAAGATCTAATTACTAACCATCAAATCATCTTGGCAATGTTTAGATAGATACGTATGAAAGTAAGTTCTGGAAATCAAGACATAACACTGTGATAAAGGAGAAAAATAATTTTAAGTTTAACATTTTATTTTCTTCCATTTGTTAGGAGAATTGAGCATTGCTACAACAACGACTAGCAACATCTTCATTGAACCAAATTTTGTAGATTTAGAAGATCTGCAAAAGTGACATTTTGAGACATATGGATAAAAGAAAAGATGTTACCTTAGACATATGAATCTTTTTCTCTTTTTTTGAGACATACAGGTCTTTGCCGTTATTATATTGAATCTTAATTTTAGTCTTCAAATTAATTTTAATGAAAATTGGTTATTCAAAAAAATAATAAATAAAATACATTTTAAATATAACTAAGTATAAATTTGAAAGCTAGGGAGGAACGATAAACTATTGTGCAAATACTTTTTTTCTAGCTTCATATTATAACATGTGATAATTTACAAACATTAACGATCAATAAAATTAGCTTTAAAGAACACATATGGTTTTCCACGGAATTACTTAAAATTACTTTGTTACGCGTCAAACATTTACTAATTATACTAAACAAATATTCTATTAAAATAAACATTTTATTTTTAAAAAATTTAAACCACGTGTATCACACGTGTCTTCTATCTAGTAAGAATAAAATGGTATCATTTCTATCTATAAAGTAAAATTATAACTGACTACTAGAATTTGAATTTTTAAGGAATAATGTTAATAAGCCTCATATCTTAAGCAATGTTTAGGTTGAATAACACCTTGGTAAATGAAAATTAAAGTCAATGAAGTTTCCAATTTCACAAAGTTTTACAAGAAGGTATAAACTCTGAACATTTAGGCCACATATATATATATGTGTATGTAGATATATATATATATATATATATATATATATATATATATATATATATATATGTGTATGTATGTATGTATGTATGTATGCTTTTACTTTTAAGCCAAACTCCAAAACAAACCCACATTTTGTGGATTAGCAAAAAAAACTTTGAGGGAAAGGAAAACTTGTTTTCTTCAAAACCATAAAATTTAAAGCAGAGAGATTTCAAACTTCTTTTATATAGTAATAATCATCACAAAATATAAAGGTGAAAATACATGTATACTTACAACACTTAAAAAGCCTAGCTAAGATTAATTAATTAAATAAATTGAGTTATCCTATCACCTCTTCAACAGTTCACCCTATATAGTGACAATAATTAAAAAAAAAAAAAAAAACCTAAAAAAAGGAGTAAGAATACATAACACTCAATTTTATAAAATTTTATGTTTGTGCCTATTTAGTTCTTGAATTTTTTTAAATTCTCACATTTTTACATTTGTGCATATTTTATCCCTAAAATATAAATAGTGTCTAATACCTTAAGAAACATTCAATTTTTTTTTTCAATGGGTCTTTTGATTTGTTTATTTTATATCTAATAGATCATTGACTTATTTAACTTTTTCTAAATTTACGAACCTATTAGACATGCACAAAGATTAAAATTTATGATCATATATTAGACATAAAATTCAATAATATATCTATTAAATAGTAATTTTTTTTAAAAAAAAAAACTTAAATATATTACGGACTTATTATACACACACAAAAAAATAAATAAAGTTTAGAGATCTAATAAACATTTTTAAAGTTCATGAACTTTGTAGATACAAAATTGAAATTTTCAAAAATTCATTAACACTTTTTAAAGTTCAAGAACCTTTCAAATAAAAAAAAAAAAAAAATTAGACACTAAATTTTATATGTGCAATTTTGGACCAAAGGGTAAAAAGTTAAAAGAATTAGCATAGTGCGATGTTATCGTCCACATATCCAAATCCAAGGCAAGGCAAGGCAAGGCAGTGCCGCGAGAAAGAGAAGGGAATGGGTCGAAGCCCATCGAGGCCAATCCAACAAGAATACTCGAAAATCCTAGAATGTGGAGACTAGATGAAGAAAACTAGAGGGAATGAGCAGCCATAAGGTAAGTCCATTAGATTCAAAAAGACTATTCTTGCTACATTTTTTTTCTTGTTAAACTTAAGCATTATAGTCGATGTGATAAGCATCACACTAGTATACAAGTCTTTCTCGTCTTGTAGATAATGAACGTTCTTCCCTAAATGACAAATTCACAATTGATGTTGTAAAGGGTGGGTATCTATCTACCTAGTCTAATTTTTTCCATCAATAAAGACAATTCAACTAACCAAAACACAAACAATGGTAGTAACTCATCAAAATTCAACCAAACCCCAAATTTACATATCATTGCGAGAGAGGAAAAAAAAAGTAATAAAAGAAAAAAAAAAATGTTAAAAGAATTTTATTTTTTTAATAAAAAGGATGAACAGTAGGAGATGATGATTAGCGGGCCCCTCCTATCAGAAAATATAGGACGATGGGTATTAGTGGAATTTAATTAACGACGTATCGGAAAAATGCAATTTTGCAAATCTGCCGTTTTCCCTTTTCCCTTTTTGCCCTTCTCATTAATCTCTTCTCCACACAATTTTGCTCTCCCACTTACAACTCATAATATATTATTTTTAAATCTTTCATTTGGAAAATTGTGCACTAATTTTTATTACGTTTTTTTTTTTTAAAAAAAACTTCTTAAATATATTTTGGGTTGTATTTTCTTTTTCAATTCAATTGTCACTGACCATAGTTTGTGACCTAATAAACTCTTCTTTCTTAAAAAGAATATTTTGAATTATTTTTTATCTAGAGTCTAACCAAAATACATTATGTGTTGCTCTAGTTAATTTAGAGATGAGAACAAAGGTTAAAGGTAGATGTTGATTAAATTACAAGTAATTTTTGTTTTGAAGATAAAATCTTAAAAAATTGAATTTTTTTCCTACTGCATAGAAAAAATTACAACAAAAAATGAATTCAAGTATTGCTCAAATTAATTAGAGGTGAAAATAAAAGGTCAAAGGTGAAAATATATTACAAATTAAACTTTGAGATTTGTGTTTAACTTTAGAAAGTGTCTAATATATCTTTGAATTTTCAATTTTAGGAGCTTTAGATCTATTAAACATAAAATACAAGTCAAAACAATTCAGCTCAACAGTGATTCTTGGGAGAGGTTTGATCCCCCATCTCAACAATTATTGTATTAAAAAAATACAAAATACAAAATGTCTAGCTTGCTTAGGCAATTTTCTAAAGTTGTAATTAAATATTAAAAATAATAATAATAAATAGGTGAGAAAGAAAGAGAAAAAAAAAAAAAAAAAATTGGGGGAGGGGGCCTCGTAAGAAAGGCAAAACAAAAGCACATGTAGTTCCGGCATTCGCGTTGGGTTGGTAGAATCCTAATTATTTTTACTTGTTCTACTAAATTTTACCGGCTTTTTTTACCTCACCCTCACCCTCTCTCTGCCCCCCCCCCCCCCCCCCCCCCCCCCCCCCCCCCCCCCCCCC
>QLSR01001481.1:344150-407356 GCA_031780015.1 Citrullus colocynthis
CCCCCCCCCCCCCCCCCCCCCCCCCCCCTCCAACTCTACTCTATACTTCTCTCCTGCACATTCAGATATATATATATATATATATATTGGATTTGGTTGGAGAATATCAGAGTATGGCTGTATATTATAAGTTTAACAACTATATATATGTATGTATTTATCCCTTTCACAACCCAAATCATAAAGAACAGGCGAATGTGAAAAAACCAACACTGAAAATAGTATGCTAGTTGGCCCCGTAGTTTAAGATAATGTACATCTAGGTTTGACAAAAGCAGGTTTTACTATAATGAAACTCACAAATGACTACCATACATTTGGCTTTTGTTTGAGTAACAACGATGAAACAAACCCTCAAAACTGGCAAAGAATGATTCCCAATAGAGTTTGTATATCTCTTTTGCCACATACATCTCTCGAATTCTTCACACCCTAAACCTAGTTGAATCCAAAGAGATACAACGTCGTAAAAATGTGTGCATGCGTCACACCTTTGGGTTCTTGTAGTGGTAGCGCATGGTGTCGCGCTACAAAAGTCGTCATAATGCCTCTATTTAGCACACATGTCATACTCTTCTACTAACCCAACTAGTTTTAATTTCTACCAGCTTTTTTACTTTACAAAACTGAAATAATTAATAAATAGTATTATAACTATGTCTTTGAGTTTAAGGAATGCGGGATGAAGATTTCAACGTTTTTGGTTAATGAGTTATATGGCTTGTAATTGTTAAATTTTACCATGCAGGCCCCTGGGTTTCTTAAACTGCTACTCGTGAAAATGGTTAAAAAAGATTACCCTAGAGAGACAGGGGGCAATATCAAATATAGAAATGGGAAAAGGGAGTAAAAAGAAAACCCTTGGGTATGAGTAGTTTGTGTGTGTGTGCAGTGTTGAGAGACAGATGATGAAGAAGTGTTGGTACAAATTTGGATTAGCCAATTGATTGAATGATTCATATTTGGGTCCCTCCATAAATAGTGTTTCTGATGTGAAATTTGCTAAAATACCCCCCTCATCACCTAAAATTGTCTCTAATAAATATCAATCCTTTTCATTCTCTCTAAAACTAAACCCCCTCTCCAAAAAAATTTTTTAAAAATATAATCCCCTATCTATCATTAAATATTCACACTTCACTCCTATTTTATTATTCATTTACATATTTCCCCAACTGCCCTCTTCACTTTTCGGTTATTTATTAACAATCAAGTCCCTCAATTTTTATTTTATTTTTATTATTTTCTTTTTGCTAATTATTTATCTCATTTTGCCTCAAATATATTGAGTGTTTTAGATGGGTTTGGATAATTATTTAGGTTTTATTCCGTAACGATTTTGTTTCTAAAATTTATAACTGTTTCTTTGCAATTTCTTTATATGAGTTTTACCTTTAAGAATTAAAGAAGTCCTAGTCAAATTTTAAAAATAATAACTATCTTTTTAATGAATTAACTTATTTATCTATTTAGTTTTTAAAATTAGATTTGGTTTTTTGAAAAAAAGGTTAAAATAGCATTTTTGTTCCCGTACTTTGGAGTTTGTTTAATTTTAGTCCCTATATTTTTAAATGTCCAATTTTAATTCTTGTACTTTCAATAAATCTTAAATTTTGTCCCTATTACTAGTTTATTGTAGATTTTTTGTTACTTTTTATTTTTTATTAGCATTTTCACTATAAATTTTGAAAACGTATTCACATATTGTATTTCTCTGCATGAAAATTATTGTGATTATTTAATCAATTTCGATAAAAATTAATTTTGAGGGACTAAGTTTAAGATTTATTGGAAGTATAGGGACTAAAATTGAACAAACTTCAGAGTACAATGACCAAAATGATATTTTAAACTTGAAAATATAATTTAAAATGAATAAATAATATTTTAACCTTAAAAATATTATAGAAAATGAATAATTGTACAAAAAAGTTAGAAGGTATCAAACTGGTATCTATAAGCTTAATTTTCAAAATCTTGTTTTTGATTTTTAGAATTTCCAAAGTGTTTTTTTACTTTGTTTATTGAAAACCCTTTTTTTCTTTTAGTTAGTTATTGAAAACGTGTGTGTTTATTTTTTTCAATTTATTTATAATGATTTTCATATTTTATAAGGAATTATTTCAATTCACAGTCTTCCAAAAAAAACGAGTACTTATAGTATAGTTGGATAACAATTTCATTTTCAGTTTACAACTGTGAAATGTACTCTTGTTTTCCCATGATTTTTTTCCTTTCTTAATGCAATACTTAGAATTCTTAATCAATTTTTAAAAATTGAAAACTACTTTTTTTTTTTTCAAAACTATTTTTCTAAGGCCCGTTTGATACTATTTCGTTTTTTACTTTCATTTTTTAAAAATTAAACCTATTTCCTTCTAATTTCTTAAATTCATTTGCATCTCTCATAAGTACAATAATTGAATTCTTTGCCAAATTCCAAAAACAAAAGCAAGTTTTTAAAAGTTATTTTTTTAATTTTCAAATTTTGGCTTGAACTTTTAAATTATTGGTAAAAAATAGATAACAAAGGAATAAATTTGAAGGTGAAAATTATTGGTAAAAACCTTCTTTTAAAAAATATATATTAACTTTAAAGTTTTATTAAAGATAAGTTACCAATAATAATAATAGTAATAACAATAACAATAAAATTGGCCCGAACTAGATATATGGTATATACAAATACGACGTGAATAGAAAAAAAGTGATTATTGATCAATTTTTTTTTAATACTATCCGTAGATATACAAGATTTGACCTTTTCAACTTAAAAAAAAAAAAAAAAAAATGGTTATGTGTCAATAGTGTTGAGATAAGTTAACTAGAACTAACATGTGAGTAATGTTGTAATATTGGAAAATTTAATTTTGGAACCAAGAAGTTATATCTAATTTCTCTTAGAATTTTCAATCTTACCATTTTCTTTTTTTTTTTTTTTTTTTCCTTCCCTTTCTGTCATTCACCATCACTTTATGGTAGATTAATGCTAGAGATGTCTACAAGCGGAGTAAGACGGGGATGACTTATTTGTCTTTTTTCCCCTAATCATCTCCCATCATCATTGCAAAAATTTTCAAGGAGATTGGAGCGACAATTTCCCATGAAAAATTCGTGGGATTGGGTTCCCTTGGAGAATTTTTTCCGGTTCTTACTTTTTTTTTAATCAATTAACTCAAATCACTACTGTAAAAAAAAAAATTTTAATTAAATAGTTAACTTTTTCACTAATTTTTTTTTTATATGATTAGTTTCACGTGGATGATTTGAATATAGGTAGAAACTCTAATTTTTTTTTAATAAAAAAAAATAGTTACCAACCAAATTATTCACATGTATTATCTAAATTCGAACATATTTACTATATTAGCTATTAAATAATAAAATTTAAATATAATATTTATATAATAATTAACAATAGTAACATAACATTAGTTATAATAAATAAAAAGGAAGCTGATGGAGTGGGGACAGGAATGGATTCCCTGCCCCTCGTACCCATTTAGCTTATGAAAAGTTTTCCCCACTCTAACTTCTATTTTTCACTAGTCAAGGAATCTTCACTCAGCAAATTCCGCAAAGAGAAGGGACATCTCTCTCGTTATTGTTTTTCCCTTACCAAAAAGAAGTCATTTTTAATTACTTTTAGGATTTTTTCTTTTACTTTAAAATTCTCAATTACACATTATTTGATCAAAGATGGGAAAAAAAAAAAAAATGAGGGGTGTAAAAAATAAAAATAAAAAAAGCAAAAGGGCTTCATTATTATTTTGAGATAAAAAGGCCAACAAAAAATTTTTGAATAGATTTATCTGGTCGGTCGACCGACCTGGATGATCTGGACAGAACTAGAAGAGATCGTATTCGTAATTTGGATTAGAATTCATAACTGAAATCGACGGACCAAAATTTCTACAAATCCGTGGAAGCAAATCCCTTTTCCGATCAGGAAATCTTCTCTTAAATAGAATCGAAAGTGCACTAAACTTCGGCAAATCTCTCTTTTGCTTGTGTGGGGTTTCTGTTTCTGATCCTGATTGAAGGATTTTACTGTTGGGAAATAAGAATATGACAGAGAAGAATCCGTATCTGAGTGGATCCGCCACTGTGCAAGACGAGAAGCACGACGAAACTGAGTGGGAGATGAGGCACTGCGGCATGCTCGTCCAGAAGCGAGAAGATGACAGTGGCGCCGATGTTTCTTCTAGCGGCCCCATGATCGCCGTCAGTGTTACTCATGGCCATGGCCCTACCAAGTACAAGATTTTCCTTCCTGCTCAATCGACTTTTGGTACTCTCTTTCTCTACTGATTTTCCTCCGTTCTTCAATTGAATAGCCTTTGTTCTTATTTTAGGGCTTTCTGTTGCTCTTTTGGGTTTGAGGGATTTGATTTCTTGTATCAAGTTTTTTTAGGGTTTTAGTTCTTCTATGGGTGAATTGATTTGTATTGATTGAAATCAACTTACTTATCGGTTTTTCCCTGCTGTGGAGGGAAGATTTGATGTGGGTTTGTCTGATTTGACATGGTTTTTTAGCTTTTTTCTTTTTAGAGTTCGTGGAATGGTCTGTTTTGGGTTTGATTTAATGGATGAGTTTGAGTTGGGGGGCTATGGCTTCAACTTATATGTTTGTATGAATGCTGACTTCCTCATTGTCTTCTTTCATTTGTCTGGAATTTGTATCGGAAAGTTGTGAACTAACTTGTTTTTTTTGACATTGTTGTTTTGTTCTGTTTCTGTGGATTGATGAGAACTGAACTCTCCGCATTCATGGTATCTGGCACATGCTGACTTGTGTACATATAATGAATTTTGGACCGGCTTTCATGTTGGTGATTTTGTGTGTGTTGCTTCTGTTGCAGGAGATATGAAAAAGCACCTTGTGGCGAAGACCGGTTTGCAGCCTGAAGAGCAGAGACTCCTATTTCGGGGTAAGGAGAAGGATGATGATGAGCATTTGCATACCGAAGGGGTGAAGAATTTGTCAAAGATTTTACTCTTGGAGGATAAGAAAAACAAGCAGAGGAAGGTGGTGGAGGATGTTAAGGTGGTGGAAGAGGTTAAGAAAAGTGATGAGGTTTCCAAGGCATCAGAAGCCATTGCGGATGTTAGGTCTGAGGTTAATAAGCTTTCAGATAGGGTGAGTCACCACTGCAGTTTGTGAACACACTTGATTTACGTCTGTAATGGGATGCAATGCTGGTTTATCTTTTGTGGGTGTGCTTATCGAAGTGTTATCTTTATAGGTTGCTGCCTTGGAAGTAGCTGTTAATGGGCGCACAAATGTTGCAGACAAGGAATTCGTAGTATCAACAGAGCTGCTGATGAGGCAATTGTTGAAATTGGATAGTATTGATGCTGAAGGAGAAGCAAAGTTGCAGAGAAAAGCCGAGGTTTGTATTTAGACATTGATGGTGACACACAATTATACTGCTTAGTGTATTGTTTGAGTACACTTATATATGCATCCATCTGATATAAAATAATAATCTCATGTTGAGGAAAAGCAAACAATTCTTAGAGGGACTTAACATTGTTATGCTGATATCCGTACGCGACCAACCAATTTTTTCATATATGAGAATATAGTTCTTTGTCTTCCTTTTGCAATTTAAGTTACTGGATTTAGTAGTATTCATTTTCAAGGATGTCTGCACTAGTGATATTTTAGTGTTGGTATTCAGTGACAACCTATTGGGAGAATTTCTACTTACCAAAATTGAATTAGCAACTTGGAGTCTCCTTATAGTAAACTAGTACATCATAAAAAACTTGCTTGTTCATCATTGCTGCTTCTAATATGCGTGGTTAAATGTTTTGTCTAATCAAACAGTGCTCTTTTGCATTTATGATTGAGCTTCACTCGGTTAGTTCAGATTCTATTAAAGGCACATTTTTTCCTTGCAATCTGTTTCAAACTTTAAAGTGATCAATCTCTAACATGTGTGCACTTAAAATAAGTTTGGCATTCTATAACTCCAAAGTTACATCAATGCATATGGTAATCTCAAGAATCATTTAGCATCGGTTCTAAACAGATAGCTTTGAACAGGTACGCCGTGTCCAGAACTTAGTGGACACACTTGATGCGTTGAAGGCCCGAAACTCTAAACCCATCAGCAAAAATCACAACACAGTTTCAGTGACAACCGAATGGGAGACCTTCGATTCAGGAGTCGGTAGCCTGACTCCCCCATCCCCTGCTCCATCTTCTACAAGAGTAACTCAGGATTGGGAACAGTTTGATTAGCTCAATCGAAACCACCTCACAAGTTTAAATTATTTAAAGTCTTAGTATTAGTCGATCATTAAGAACATCAAATACCCTCCCACTTTCCCAACCCGACCCCATTTAAATTAATAATTTTGGAAATTAATCGCCACTGTCAGCCCATGAGCCTTGTAGGCATGACATAAGCTATCAATTTTTAGAAATTCAGTTGTTTCAATATTAAGTTGTATTTGATGAATGAAAACAGGTCGAGCACAATGAAATGACTGGAATCATATTGTGGATTTGCTTTGTTTCTCTCTCTTTTCCACGGACTTGAAATCTCAGAGCGCAGGCAAAGAGACCAAAAACCTTGGCCTTGCTGTCATATGACATGTCCTGGTCTTTCCATTATTATTTATTCGTTATGAATGCTTTTGAGAGAGATATGGGCCAGAGGAGTCCTTACAGTGACAATCAGCCTCGTCCCATCAGACACGACTCATCAAAGTCGAATGTTAAATGTTTGTAACAAAAAACCATAATGAATTCCATAACCACTGGACCCTTTATTGTGATGAGGCCATTTTTGCTTGTGGATCTCAACAAAAGAACTGTTAGCATAGTTTTATCAGCATTTAGTGTACTGTACCAATCTCGTTCATTACTGTGGATTGTATCCTACCACTTTCGGAGCTGCATATGTATTCTTATCTGACAAAGAATTTATTGTTTTATCTTTTCTTCTTTTTTGGTTTGCTGTTCTTATTTGGTTCTACATAATTCGACCTGTTTTCTTTTGTCAGGGAAGATTGTAAAAAGTTCTGATCAACAGTAAATATTTTCAAAAATTATTGGCGGATTAGGTCAGTTTTGAGTTATATCGTGGGTGGATGAAGGTCAAAAGGCCCATTATTCAAGGTCTGATGGGCCCTAAGTGTCAAAAGGGGACGAAGATCCCAAGTTCCTCGTAGTTATTCAGTTGGACTCTCGAAAGAGGTAATGAAACCATGGTAAGTGTCGGTCATACAACTGGTCTTGGGGTGAGCCTGCATAAAATGCCATGGTATACCACTCCATTAGAGGCAAACAATATCACTATGCTTAGCTTAATACTAATTTGATCTGGAACTAACTTAAGCTTCGAAGTATTACATCATTGTTGGTAACTATGTTTTGTAGATATACATGGAGCTTAAGCCACGAATGACACATAACAAGTTCAAATTTAAATAGAAAAACAAGATTTTAAACAAGATGTTCACATTTCACATGACTTTGCAGTTGATTATTGGCTCAACTAGTCATTCTTTTTTATTGAGAGGCCAGTGGAACATGAATATTGATTACATATTCAACTTTCTAGAGCAATCAATGAAATTTGAAGTTTGAAGATGTGATTGTATTTTATGCCAGTCTTTACCTTATGGTTTCAAAGTGATTTTTACTATTTTTTTCTTTGTATCGTTGATGAATTGGACTGAGTGATGTATTGTAAAATACAAAAATGTTTTCATTTAAATCAAAGAATCCTCAAGATTCAAATAAAACATTTGATTGTTACAATTTTGTTTAAAAAACCATTTGGCACGGGTTGATTTTTTGTCCCTATGCTTTCAAATATAGAGATGTCTATACATTTAAACCTCAAAATTAGTCTATGTTGTTTTGTAGTTAAATTTTGCTTAACAAAACTTTACCTCCAACAAGTCTTCCCTCTAGAAATTTTGAAAGCATATTCATATAATATCTTTTGTTAAAGTAAAAATTATTATTACTATTATTTTGCCAATAAATAAAATTTCATTTCAAAATAATAATGGAGAAGTGAGATTTATTGAAATTAAAATGACTAAATTTTGATATGTGAAAATATAGAGACAAAAAGAATAAGTCCTAAAATATATGAGTAAAAATAAGTATTTAAACTAACTATTTATTTATTTGATAATAACAATAGTTTTCATTGATGTTAAAACTCAAATTTATGAACTTATTTTTTAAAAGATTATTTCATGAATTGAAAGGCTGTTTTATTTTAAACTTAATAAAATAGACACAACACTCATTCATAAAATTTAATTAAAAAATATTGGTTTCAAATAACTTAGTAAAATCCAGAATTACCCAATGTTATATTGAATTAATTCGTTCAAATATTGAACTACTAAAATTTGAAATCTCATAAAATTTTATTATTTATATTACAATTTTTATGACAAAATTGGGAGAGACTAAGGTTGATAGCTAAAGTTAGCTCAATTTGTATAAATTTTGTTTTAAAAAAATTTGCATCAAATTTATATTATCGACCTTGTGGTTATAAATTCAATTAACTGACCTTCACCTTACATGTTAGGACAAAAAAATAGATAGCTAAAGAAAGTCGATTCAATTATCTCACCTCACCTCCACCTTATGGGTTAGACAACAAAATAGTTAGCTAAAAAAAGTCTAAACTATCTATTACTTTGTTACGATAAGAGAAAAATAATCTTTATTTTATTATTGAAGATATACTTAAAGGGATATAATCTATTATAGAAAAGAAATAGTCACTAAAACATAGTTATCTTTGTAAAAGTTTAACTTCATGAACAATTACCTATTTAGCTCTCAAAGTCAGTCGATAGTGACCAGACTCTTAACCTTATGGTCGTGGGTTCTAACCCACGATCTCGACTATGGTTACATGCAAGGTTGACCGTGGAATATTATCATGTTATATTATTTTTATTTATTAAAATATCGAACTACTAAAAATTTGCAACCTCTTACAAATTTTGAAAAATAATTCCTAAAACAAAAGGGCATTTCACAATAATTATCTTTACTAAAGTCCAAATTTATAAATAATTGTCTGTCTACCTTAGTTGGTAGATTGCAAGGCCAACATTGTGGTATTGTGATTTATCTCATTATTTAATGTTCAAAATTATTATGATTATGAGTTTATGAGTCAGCTTAGTTTAGTTCAGATTCTTGAGCAAATATTGACCATAGGATATTATCTTGTTATATTAAATTTTTATTCATTAAAATATTGGATTAGTAAAAATTTGACAATCTCTTAAAAATTTTGGAAGAGAATTCCTTAAAAAGTCATTTAAGAGTAATTATCTTTTCTAAAATTCAAATTTGTAAACAATTGGCTATCTAGTTCAATTGGTAGAGTGCAAAAGCTCCTAACCTTGTGGGCGATCAATTATATGAGCCTACATTAAAAAAATAATTTTAAAAAATTAAAAATACATTGATCAAATTGATATGAGGTTCAAAATTATCATGATTTGGAATTTAGGCCGTTTGTAGAGCACAAAGTTGTGGCTGTGGGTTCTAGGCCCATGAGGCATTTAAATTTTTTTTTTTATAAGAGTGGTTTATAAATATATAATGTTTTTCTTCTAAAAATAGTAAAATTTGATCCTCAACCTTTTTTTTCTTTTTTTTTACTCTAAATATCGTTAAAAGTTTTTTATTTTAAAATGGTAGGTAACATTCAAGACATATCTGCAACTGGTTTTAAAATAGTAATTTTACTAAAATTGATTTATTAATAAATAATTCGCATCATCACTAGTAGAATTTTTGTCTTTGTCCACGCACAAAAATGTCGACAAATCTTAAAAAATGAGTGGATAAAGTTTTTGCCCACGTTTTTTGACATTTTGTCGGCAAAAATGCCCACGCAATGAAACGCAAGTAAAGTAGTCTTTTTGCCCACGTTACAGACGTTGGCAGAAGTTGATTTCTAGCCACGCATCAACATTCGTGGGCAGAAATTGAATTTCTGCCCACGTTTTATCCGTAGGCAGAAATTAATTTCTATCCACGCATCAACATTCATGGTAAAAAATAACAATTCTGGCCACGCAGAAATCAATTTCTACCGACGTTTTACTTTCCATCGGTATAACTCGATTTCTTTCCACGCATGATATGTCAGTATATAGTGTTTTATGCCTCCACACAGGTAAACGTAGCCAAACTATACATTTTTTCAAAACATCGCCATAGCTTTATAACTAGCAACACATTTATTATTATTATATTATATGCTTGAGGACCAATATTTAAAATAAAAATAATTTCAATTTCCAGTAACAAAATATATTTAACATCATAATAATAAGTTTACCCAATTTACTGTAACAAAATATGTTTAACATCATAACAACCCTCAATTCCTTAACCATATAAAATCTGAAAAACTATTCTTAGTGTTTGTTTCCTAAGCTATTAACTTTGATTTTGTTATACAAAATGAACCAAATAATATTAAATACACAAAAAATGTTCAGTTGGGTCTTCACAAAAAAATAACATTTCTAGCATTCTTCAAAATATATAGACCTGAAAAGCATAATATTGAAGTCTAATAAGCACAACATGATCAAAACTAATAAAGCAAATTAATTTGTATGACTTCCAAAATGATATTCAAGACCAACTAAAAACTACCTCAAACTCAAAACCAACCTAAAAAGTGTTTAAGAGACATTTTCATTCTCAAACAATTTAACAAGTTCCTAAAAAGTATCGTAATCAAATTGAATCATTTTAATATTTAATTTTATATTTTAATTTTGTGCAGTTAAATTATGGTTTTAAATGACTTAGATTTCATAATCCAATTGAATAAAATTAAAAATCAAAGGTCCAAATTCATGCAATCTCACAAGTTTAAGTTAAAATAGAATTAATTTCCTCATTTTCTCATTCTTAAAAACATTTTTTAATTAAAAATTTAGGCTTCTATCTGGGTTGGTTGAGGATGTAACTTTTATCCTCAAATGATTTCTATAAAATTTTAGCAAAAATGACATTTAAGAAAAAAAATAATTAAAGATCCAATTTGATAAACTTAAAAATTAATGGTCCAAATTGATATCACCTAACAATTGAGGATATGGGTATATGGGTTTGTAGTTCGGTTGCAACCTATTGTTAAGAGGTGAGATTTTTACATAAAAGGTCTTTAGACCATATGTTTCATAAATGTCTCTAAATTTGAATTTTTTCAAAGAAGGGTAAGAAGACTTTTTAGTATTAATTTTGGACAATTCTACTTATTTTTCATTTTTGTATATTCATTTTTTTTAATATTCTTTCTCAATTTACCAAGTTTACTTAACGCTGCAGAGAAGATGCATTTATTATGGAGAGAAAATGCTTTTAATATAATTTTTTTCCATTTTCACGTGAGAAGAGAAAATGTATTTACTATGTTTTTTTTTTTCATTTTTAATTGGAGAGAGAAAATGCATTTAATATATTTTTATTTTCAATTTTGTTTTTTATGTTCGGTTTTTGATATTATGTGATATATTATGTTGTTTGTTTTGAATATTATTTGTTTTCCTATAATATATTCCATTGTTTATTTGATGTATATATCCCAAGTACTTTAATATATATGTTTTGTCTTGGATGTTTGCAGATATTTCAACAAATATATGAAATATACTAGTAAGATTGACAACACGTTCAACATAAATCACAATATATATCATAAATCCCATTTATATAACCGTACATATCATAAATTTTACTTTAGTAGCCAAAAATTCCAATAAATCAAAACTTAACATAACCTCCCTAACAAAAATTGTCAATTCCTAATTAATGTGACAAATTCATTTTCACACCACTTAATTTTCAAATAAACAAAGCTATCTACCACAATATATATAATCACGGATGGACTCTCGATTATATATCATAGGAAATCTAAATATATAAACGAATATATATATCACAATATATATCGAACATAGAAGAAGACTACATATATCACCAAACCGAACCCAAGAAGTCTTACTAAACTGACCACACCATGACGACGAGATATGAGGAAGAAACCTACGACGACGAGATTTGAGGAAGAAATTTCTTTAAAGAAAATTAAAAAGGAAAAAAAAAGATGAAAATGGTTCTTCATAGCCAACAATTTTCTCAAGACCAAGGGCCACTGGTGCAGTGATGACCGAAATGGTGAGAATGACGACCACTAGTGCAGATGAAAATGATTGAAACTTGAACAATGGGAATGACGGACGACAAGTTGAACGATGGGCATGGGAACGACATCGTCGATAATGGTAGGGTGGACTGAGGAAGGGAGATGGCAGCTTGGATCTGCTAGCCAAAAATATGAGAGAGTTTTGAGAGAGAGATTGAAGAAGATGGAATAGTCTAGGGTTTTGAGGGAGAGATTGAAGAGATTGAAGGAACATGAATGTGCACAAAACCTAGACTAAGCATGGGATAGGAAGTTGATTGGGTTTCCCTTTTTTATTTTTGTAATTTATTTTTTAATTGGTAGGATGATTAAAATGTAAAAGACCATCTATTTTTTAAAAATAGCAAGCCCAAAAGACTTCTTCAGTAAAATATTGAATAAAGTAGACATAAATGTAATATTTGACTACATAGAAGGTCTTCTATGTAGAAATTAGCCCAAGAGTTTTGAGGGAAGTAAAATTCTCTCATATTTATACCTTCTTTCTAACCTTTAAATTTCCAATGTTGATAAATACAATTCTCCCAAGTGTGAACTTGCTTTAGACCACGAGTTTAGCAATTATAGTGAATCATTTGTCCCAAGTTATTGTATAAACTTATTTAAAGCCGAAGTTGGTTGGTTATTATTCTAAATTTATTTGTGTTAGTTGGTTTGTTATTACCTAATTTTTATTGTTCGAATGACTAGTTATCATTTGTGCTCAATAGTTTTTTTCAATTTTTATTTATTTATTATTATTGTTATGTTATACATAAGTTTATCTAAAAGAAAATTAAACATGCATCAAATATACACTCTACGATTATAAATTATATAAACATTTTAATCTCTTATATATATAAACTAAACATCTCATTCTATAAGCATTTTTCACACCAGAACTTTAGAGAGACGGTTTTATAGAGTTGAACTTGTGTTTATGTTGATTTGTACAAATGTAGTTTGATTATAGTATTTGATTCTCTAATTCTCTCTCAGTTGAATGCGTATGTTTAATTTGAGAAAGTAGAGCGTGTGTTATTCTTGAAGTTGAAGTTTAATAGTCTTTTTGATTTGTTGGAATAATTATCTCTAGGCTCTCTTGATTGTAAAATTTATGAACCCGTCAAATGAAAGAGAACTTCTCTATTTATAGAATTTTCAAGTGGGTTTTGTGGGTTTGAGCTTGCTTGGTTAATGACCTGGCCTTTGGGTCTAACTAATTGAATTTAGGCCAAACTAAACCTATTTGTTTTTGGACTAAATTGAATTTTAACCCAAATATTAATATTAAATTGGACTAAAGTATTTTTTTCGATCCAACATTCATGATGAAAACACATCACATCATCGAAATTTGCCAACTTATGTCTTCAATTTTAATTTGGAACACATGTCAACTTTTAATTGGTCTCAAGTTTAATTATTCATAGTTTCGCATCATTCATTTAAAAAATGACGTGATAATTTGTAGTTGGTCCAAAATTTCTCATTCAACCAGCATAAATTAAATAACCATCAAATATATACCACCATTACAAATTATATAAACTTAATACTTAAACTAACAAAAAAATATATCTCATTCAATAGGAAAAATCAAATATGCATCAAATATTTATCACTAAACATTTTGATTTCTTATATACATAAACTTAATATATCTCATTCAATAAGCATATATCAAATAATCATACAAAATATATTTGAAAGTTGAAAGGTAGATATAAAGACCAAAATCAACCTTTCAAACATATAGAGACTAATAAATAAAATTCAAACTAAACGAGACAAAGTAATATTTAAACATATAAAAACTTGAAAGAGACAAATATTTCAACGTCTCAAATTTACAGAAATATCAATAAAGATATTTATAACATGTTGATTGTGATGAATACTTATGGAAAAAATTTATAAATCCTGAAAATGTATTTAAATTAATAAATAAATATTTTTATATTATTTTAACAAGTTGTAATAATTGTTATTTGTATTATGTTCACATTATTGACAATTTATTTTCTTACTTTTTGACGTTTCAAATATATTTTTTTAATAATATAATAAAAAAAATTGATTCACCTATCATATCGATGTTAAATTCATAAAAATATAGAAATATTAATGGAAATATCAACACGTTGATGAATATAATATTTAGCCTAATTTAAAAAATAAAAATGAATTTTTAAAGTCTACTTTTCTTAGTTTTAGATTTTTTGCTACTGTGCTTATTTTCTCCTAATTCCTTTATTATGTTTTCTATTTTCTCTAGGCAAATATTTAAATTCTTAGTTAAATTTCTAACACAATATTAAATTTTTAAAAATTATATCTTACATATATACTTTCTTAATCTTCTAAACTTGAATTTGATTTTAAGAACATTCATAAAAAGTAAATAACAAAATAGAGTAGAAGTAGGGTTTATAAATTTAAATTTCAAAAACCAAAATATTATCCAATTGAACTCAAATGACAAATAGAGCTTTAATTATTTAAAATATTTCATCAAGAATTAAATTTTTTTATTGCGAAAAATCAAGTAAATGAGGAAAAAAACTTTTAATATTACCTAATTATATATAAATAACTAAATAAGCAAGATCTTCATCACATGAAGCCTAAAGGAATCATATAATATATATTCAAATTGAAGCATGGAAATGATTAATTTAACTATAAATAAAATAGCTCTTCCTGCATTCTAGAGACAAACACATCAAATAGTTTAATCAATTCATCATTAAAAAAACCTCAAATACATAAATTTATATAATTCATGTGCGTTTAATTAACATTATTCTTTTGTCTCTCAAAAAAAACAGATAGGTATGTGCATGCATTAAGATATATATTAGAGAATATGAACATCCCTTGTGTAAATATAAGAGTTCGTTTTTCAATTAACCAAATTAGTTTTATAATTTAATTTTTCAAAACCATCTTTAAAAATATGGTGAAAGCAGTTTGTAGACTAAAAAGAGAGTGACTTTCAATTTTTCATTTTGAGATTTGGCTAATAGTCTAAAAATAGTTAGAAAATAGAAAATAGAAAATAGAAAACAAATTAAGAAATCGGATTTTTTTTTAAGGAGTTGGTGGATTTGCTGACCTCGTGGTCAATAATACTTTGTTATTAGCTTCGTTTTTTCAAGAAATCCATTTAGTTAGGCCTATCTTTTCCAGAAATAAAATAAAATAAAATTGTTTGCCATAGTTTGTAAAGTATGTTTTTTTCCTATTGAACTTGGCGTAAAAATTAAGAGTAATATAAAAAACTAATTAAAAAAATATTGATAAATACTTTTACGTTTTCTATAGAAAGTTAAAAAAACAAAATGTTAAAAAGTGATTTATTTACTCTATCCTAATTCATCCTAAGAGAGTAAATTAATCATTTTTAAGAACTATATATTATAGGTTTATAGAGGGGAACTTTTCTCAAAAACATTTTTAAGAACTATAATTATAAGTTTATCCCAACAACTTTCAAAGTTTTCCTATTTAATTTTGTTTCAACTTTCAAATCTGTAAAATCAGTCTTTTAAGTTTCTAACTTTATGTGAACTAAAATTTTGAACTTTAAAAGGTGACCTAGGCGTTTGGTTTATACAGTAACCATTTCGTTTTTTTTTTTTTTTTTTATTTTTTTTTTAAATAAAATTTTTAACTTTAAAATGTTACCTTGGCTTTTGTTTTATAAAGTAACCATTTCGTTTTTTTTTTTTTTTTTTAATTTTTGAAATTATGCTTATTTTCTCAAATTTTCTTATTCATTATTTTCATATTTTTTTATATAAAATTTGAGTTCTTAGCCAATTTTCAAAAACAAAAACTACTCTCTCAAAACTACTTTTTGTTTAGTTTTCAAATATAAACTAATGGATGAAAGTTATGTTTATAGGTTTAATTTTCATAAACCAAAAATAAAAAATAAAATAGTTACCAAATGGGATCTAAATTTTTAACTTTTTGTCTACGCCATTGACCTAATATTCAACATTTTAAAGATAATTCAACAACCTACTAGTGACAAAATTTAAAGTCTTGGTCTTATTAGATCACGTATGTTCTTAAAAAAAAGTCTCATTAATAAAATTGCATTTTGTTATAATAAATCAAGAAAATACTTAGGTAGATCTTGGGTTGCACCTATTTTTCTACATCCCACCAAATTGTCCAATCATAATTTGCCACATGACAAATTTTTCTTATTCATTGAAATATTTTAATTCATTGTTTGTGTGTATGATGAAAGTGAGATACATAAAGATGGGTGCATCAACATTACTCTTTTTTTTTAAAAAATTGTAACATGTGAAGAACCTAATAAACATAAATTCAACGATCTAATAGGTCATACTTTTTAACTTTAGAGACCTGGTAGACATATTTTTAAACTCTACGAACCAAATTAAATAGACACAAATTTAAAAGTTCAGAAATTAAATTTATCTATTTAAACTAAAATAATGTGTCATAAATAATACATTGGGGAAAGAGAATTGCTCAAATTGGGAATGTAGTTAAGTACTGGACCAACCAAAAGGAAAAACAAAAATAAAAATGGCTTTTTAAAAAAATATAACAAAATAAACCAAAATATCTACAAATATAGCAAAATTTAACTGTCTATCTGCGATATATCGCGATAGACTCTTGTCGGTGTCACAATAGACTCTAATAGTAGTCTATCGTGATCTATCACGGTCTATTGCAGATAGATTGTATATTTTGTTATTAGTTGTAAATATTTTCAACATTTTTGCTATTTAAGATAATTTTTCAAAAAAAAAGAATTTTTTTTTTTTCTTTCTAAAAAAAGGAGTCATCTGAATTATTATCACAGAAGACATCTTCCAAAGCCCTTTAATCATATTTTTCATTTTTGAAGAGTGAAAGAAGAGGAAAAAGGAAAGAAGGAAAAAGGGAAAAATACACAAGATGAATATATATATTTAGCATTATAATCATGTCTGAATTCTAATATACATTTGAAGAAAAATTATGTTACACATGCACACTTAATAAGCTACAATTGAAAAATAAGTACATCAGTATCTCACTTAGAATTTGATCTCTTCAAAATTCATATAGTCAGATTCAGAGTACTTACTCCCTCTTCGGCGAGATGAATCGTACCAATACTAATAAACTGAATCCCATCAAAATTTAGTAGTTAAATGTGCTTGACCGAGAGTAGTATTCAATTCAATCACCACTTGAGAAATTCTCGTGTTGCACTTCTTTCAAAACTTTTTCTATTTTTCCCTCTCCCATTGCTGATCAAGGAGCCATTGAATTAATAATATGAGCACAAAGATAGAGATAAATCAGTACTACTTTCTAAAACTTCTTCATCTTCTTCATCTTGATCTCCTCCTATCCTCCTTCTCTTATCAATCTTGATCTCTTCCCTTGGTGCAATCTTTAGGGATAAACTCAAGTCAATTTCTCCATCTATAGCCTTCCTTTTATGTGACATAATGGCATTGCATGGATCTTCCCTTTCCCTCTCTTCTTGCCTTTTGCTTGTCGTCTTCGTATTCGGTTCACTGATCGAGCTGCAAAGGTTACGGTCAATTGTTCCCGGTGCATTGCTCTTGTTGCTGCCGAATAGGCTTGATCTCGCTTGTGTCAATGTCGTCATTGACGCTGCCTTCTCCGTATATGGGGATTGTATTGTTTTGTTTTCCAAAGCATTCCATGATGACCCTCCAAATCTAACAAGGAAGTCAGATTGAGTTTGGAATAACTTTTGAAAAGAAAAAATACATTACATTGATTATTAAACCTAATCTCATTAAATTGGAGAAAAAATACTTATTACTATTTCAAAAGTCAATCAGTTTCATACCGAAAAATATTGGAGGCGTAGCTTTGATTATAGCGTTGGAACATTGGGATTTGGCTGACATTAAATATGTTGCGATCTCCACTACTTTCAGCCATAACAAGCCTTTGATCACCCACTGCTGTCATATTTTCCATTACAAGTTATTCAAAGAAAATTTCAAATAAATTAATTATTTGAAAATTTACTTGTATAAAAACTTAATAAAATGATGTTAATTATATATAAAAAGAAAATTATACCTTGGCCTGGTTCATTGCTCTTCTTGCTTCTATACATCTGAAAGTAATAATCAAAGAATGAATGAAAAAGAAAAAAAAAAAATTAGACGTCCAAATTATGCAATAAAAGTTTCTTGAAAAGAGAGAGAGATTAGTATATAAACCTGAAGATGGCTCTTGACATGGGCTATATTTAGTCCTTTGATGTTCATTAACTGAAGAACCAACTTAGGTGTAGCATCTATATATGTATAGATATAAGAAACCCATCAACCATAAGATTAAAAAGTATATACACATAGTAACATGTATAGAAATCAACAACAATTTGAAATATATAATCAATTCAAATAATATTCACCCAAGAAAGAGGTAAAAAGAGAGATTTTGATAAATCACATAACCCCTAATTAAAAAAAAAAATTATCCACTCTAATACTAGGTTAAATCACGATCACCCCCTTCAACCAGCAGTGGATAAAATCAATGGAATCAATGGGTTTTGAACTCTAGAAAAAAAAAAAAAATGGATTCAATTTAGTAAATTGAAAGGGTATTAGGTTAAATCACATGTCAATACACAAAGAGATAAATTATCATCGCAAAGATGGATGATTCAGTCTTCTATATCGATAAATCGGGGAAGGAACAAATTAAAGAGAAGAAGAAAGAAGAAGGTTAAGGAAATTACTTTCTTGACCACCAAGTCTTTCAACAGCATGAACAAAACGGAGGTGAAGATCGGGAGTCCAACGGAGTCTTGGGAGTTTGGATCTGACATAAGGTCTGACAGTTGGGGGCTTCTTGTTTTGATGATGATGATTATTATTAATAATATTCTCTTCTATGGTGCTGTTGCTTGAACTTCCTTCATTTCCCAATTCACTGCAGCTTTCTGACTTCTTATTATCATCACTACTTCTTGTGTTGTTTGAACATTCTGCTGCTTCCATAATTATTATACACACAGAGAGATCTGAATAACACTTTCCTTTCTATGAACAAAACCAAAGAGAAAGAGAGAGAGAGAGAGAGAGAGAGAGAGAGAGAGAGAGAGATTTGAAGTATGGAATGATTATAAGAAGAGAATGAAGCAGCTGAGAGAGAGATATGGATCTATGAGAGACACGAGGAGAGAGAAACCCTAGCTAGCAGAGAGAGAGAGAGAGAGAGAGAGAGAAAGACAGATCTTCATGGAGAAGACAGAAGACTCGTGTCTGTCTCTAGATATGTTGGGAAACTTCAAATGAACCTTCATCACTTTACATCTCCAATCCGATAAATTATTTAAAGAGCCTGGTATAATATGATTGGGAGTTTTTTTACTATATTCCTTTTCGTACAATAAGTGTAAGAATGAGGAATCGAACATTTAACCTTTAAGACAATTTTGTACTATCAAATGTAGGAGAGATAAATAGAAAATCGTAATTCTATGTTTACCATGAATCCAAGAGTTTAGAGATGATCATAGTTCAACCGATATAGTACTTGTACTATTAATTTCAAAATAAGAAATTTGATTCTCCCACCCTACATATTATAAGAGGAGGTGGCCACAATGGTAATGGCTACATCGAAAACTAACTCAATTGATTTCATAGATGTTTGGAATAATGTTTAAAAAGCAAATTTTTAAATTTTTTTTTAAAGAAATAAAATCAATTCTTATGTAAGGTAGTGTTGAAAATGTTAATGATTAAAAATGTGATTAGTATAATTTTTAGAATGATTTTAGATGAGCTATAAAGTGTTTTCTTTATAAATAAAAAATTCTATAAAAAAAAATAAATTGATTTAAAATTTACTTTCAAACCAACGCTCAAGAGATAGATTATCTAAAAATGATTTTAAGAGGATTGATAAAATTATTGTTTTTTTTTTTAAAAAAATACAAGATATAAAAGTATTTTTTTTTATTGAAATATATATATATATAAATATATATATTAAAAGAAAGGTTTAAACTAGGACTCTGAATTAGGGCATAATAATTAAGCATGTACATACATGTGTACACACATATCATCATATTATATATTTATATGGGCATGCCCCTGTGGCTCATGTGAATCCACCCATATTTTATACTTTTCAAGTTGAATTCTAATTTGAAAAATCATCCATAACATTCAAAATATAATTTATATTTTGTGTGAATAATTCCAAGGCATCTCTGTTTTAATTAACTTATTATATCATAATCAATAAAAACAACCCACTCAGTAGATTTGTCCTTTTTGTATGTGTCCAAATAGGAATAAAAAAAAAAAAAATTAAATAATGTTTTCCTATACCCAGTATAGCATTAAGTTAATAAATATCCCAAAAACTAGATTTAAATATATTTTTTTTTTTTTTTTTTTTTAAAATTATATATATATATATATATATATATCATTCACAAAAAGAAAAAAAAAAAAAAAAAAAAAAAAATATATTTTTTTTTTTTTTTTTTTTTAAAATTATATATATATATATATATATATATCATTCACAAAAAGAAAAAAAAAAAAAAAAAAAAAAAAATATATTTTTTTTTTTTTTTTTTTTTAAAATTATATATATATATATATATATATATCATTCCCAAACCGAAAAAAAAAAAAAAAAACCCTTAATACTATTTTTGCATGGTATATATTCTTTTAGAAAACAAATAATTAGCTCTTAATAAAAGTTTATTTCACAAATTGTTTCAATTATTTTACTCACTAAATCATGTATATTTAATCAGAAAAAACAAAATCCCATATTTTGTAATATTAAAAGGGTAATTAAATTTAGGTTTTTCAAGATCAAGATACAAGATTTTAGACGGTTTAAAACCTTGAGAAAATTAGAAAATTTTGATAAAAAAGTTAGATGTTTGAATTTAAAATTTTATATTGCTGAACTAAAAAAATAAAAATATAATTAATAAATAAAAATGCTTTTTTTTAGAGGGCCCTTAAGTTTATGCATTTTATTACATACATGGGAAAATGTGAGAATTTTGGACAAAACTACCAATAATAATAATATGAAAAAAAATTTGGCGTAGATGATTTCACATTAATTAGGTAGCTGTATATTTCTATCGATTCTATTGATTAATAAAAAATAAATTTGCAATCATATTTCCAAGAAAAAGAATATATAAGTGGATGAATGATATTAATTTTTTTATTAAACTATAGTATAATATATATATAGTTGAGAAGCAATTTGTGGAGGAAATTAAAGGTTGAGGAAGAAAGGGATTGGTGTGGTAGATAAAGATGGATGTCATCTAAATTATGAGAAAAGAATCACGGGTTTTCTCTTTCTATGTCTAGAGAGAGAGAGAGAAATTGATAAAAAGAGAAAAACATATATTTGACTAAAATTACTAATTCTATGAATCACGACGATAATTCTTGTGGATGGACATAATCACGAACTTTAACTTCTATTAACTGTTAAATTCATTTATAAGAAAACTAGCTATATTCTTTTAGGTACGCTTTAAAAACAATCGCATTAATTATCATAGCACAAACTTATATGAGAGAAATAAAATTAGTACCTCTATCTATTGAATTATATTCATATTGACTTTTAATCAAGTAAGAACTAAGGTTAAACAAATCAACCTCTATCTAATTATGGTACATAATAGCAATATGTAAGAATGATTACCTAAAAAATGCCAACTTGAAGAGGTGTGTTGAGAAGAGAACAATGTTTACACGATATATGAGAGTTAGTCATGGGGTTTCCATCTCGAATCAATTGATAATGAGAAGAGTAATTTATGTATTTTTTTTAAAAGATTATGAGGTGATCTCCTCATCTTTTCAACGTGTGATCTTCAACATGTTTGTTGGAATGTCTTGAATTTGTTATATGGCACTTCGAATGGCCAAGTACAAGAGTGTCGTCAGCTTGTTGTGCCCTTACATACTGTTTATGCTTTTTTTCGTTGATAGTCGATTTGTTTATGTCATAACGATGCCTCTTTAAGTTCACCATTCTTAAATTGGATCGTTTTTTTTTTCTTACTCAACTACCCGGTTTTTATTTTAAATTAGATAAATGTGAGATTCTATCTCAAAACCAAATGGAAATGAGGAGAGCTGGCCTATTTATTATACAAAGATCGTGGGTATCTCCTTACTTATCATTCCAACGTGAGATTGATCATCAACACTATATCCACTTCTTAAATTGCCGATTGATCCAAAAGCTTTAATTAATGGGTGAATATAAACTTAATATTACATCATCTAACACTTCCTTTCACTTGTGGGCTTGAAAATATATAGAAAACTCCAACAAGTGAAAACCAAAATTAATGGGTTTGAATACAAGACTTCTTCGACCAGCTACTTTGATATCATCTTAAAGCACTAATATTTGACTTTGAAAATTTAAGCAAAATTATCTAACACCACTAAGTTGTCTATGCTCGGATTGGCATCGATCGTGTCATGTATTTGAATCATGTTTCAAAAAGTGAGTCTAGTTAATGTTATGTGGAGCTATTTCTCTTTTCATCAAACAGAAGGAAAGCAGATGTGGTAGCAATGGTTGGATTTAGAAAAGGTATATACTTTTAGATGAAAGATTTTGACAAAAGAATGGGAAAGAAAAGTTGGGTTTGGTATTTTCATTCCTTCCACGTGCATTGGCTTCATGGTTGGAAAAGCTTTAATTTTTTTAGCCCTTCATGTTGCTTTCTTTCATGTGTAGCTTTAGCTTAGCTTGATAGAGGCTTTTTTTAGGGTTTAATTCACGGATGTCTTGAGCCTTTGGAACCCTATTTTATCTTTTGTTATTGCAGATTGTAGTTGAGTAATTAATTAACTTCTGCGCATGCATATGCAACTTATTGGATATTTTATATATACCTTTTTGTTCTTGTTTTTTTTAATCAATGTTTCAACTAGTTTTCTTATGTTATTCATCTAATTTCTTAACCTTTTTTTTTTCTTTTTTTGTTTAATATTATGTCTTGGGTTCACTTTTCACCTCTTTCTTTTTTTCTTTTTAGTAATTTTATATGTTTAAAAGCATGTTTGTCTCCAAAGAGACAACAAGGCAAGCTTATACTTTGCATAAACATACTTTTACATTTTTAATATAGATCGAGACCTAAATATAGAACAAAACTAATTAGTGAGGTTTTATTGATAATAGAAAGAGTTTCACTCTTTTTTTTTTTCTTTTATTTTAGCATTAGTCTCGTAGGTAACACATATTTATCTGTAACAAAAATAAGTGTGTGGTTGTTTTCAATGGATGGAAGGCAGGGATTTGTTGGGACAATCTCGCTGCAAATATTTTGAAACCGTACTCACTAAACCGTAGTAGTGACAAGATCAGGTCGAACACGAGGAGCCTTTAGATTTCTCAATCAAATTGTTTACAGCTCTATAGTGACCAATTGGGGGGGAGGGGGGGGGATTGGAATCGTTTAGGTGCAAGAAAATAAATTGCATAAAATAAAAGTAAATTAGATTGAATTCGAATAATAAAGATCCCTAGCTTAGGTAGTTGAGTTAATCCTCCAAATGCAACTTGATCATTGGTTCATCAAATTAATTCCTCAATTCTCTAGGCTTAGACAACTCACATAGAAAAAGCTAGGTAGAGTCCATAAATCTGATTAGTCCAATTAGCCAGATAAACACATCTTAATTAATTGGCTAACCACATTAAGATCGAGGATCATGCTAAGGTGAATATTAACTAGGAATGGCCTAAATTAATATTCATCATAATTCTCCATAAATTGATTAAACAATGTTCGTTGAGGTGAATTCAACTTATGAGTCAATCTAACCTTTTGCTACTTTTAATCAAATTACAATTATATGCACGTATCAAAATCTGAAATCTAGATAATGATTATAGAACATCAAGCATAAATATAATTATATTCATTTAATCACAAGAAGAGAAGTCAAAGAACAATCCGAGGTATTATCAAAAGATCTAAACCTCACAAGATACAAAATAAGGGGAACTACTCTATGCCTAAGTTAGAAAACGGTATCTTTAGCCCATAATCAACATGTCGAACGTCCAGGTATCGTCAGGATACAAGAACTGATAAAAAGAGGAAGAAAATAAAGAGAAAACCGAGGAGATCAACAACTAAAATCTGTGGTAAGTTAACCTAGGCGGCTAAGGTCTTCTTTTATAAAATTGTGACGGCGCGCGGCACTAAGGTACGATGTTGCGACACCGACAAAGATATACGTGTGATCACAATTAGAGCGCCAAGACGCTAGGACTTTGCTCCAAAATCCTAGCTCTCGAGAAATAACGCCACTGTGTCGTGGCTTTAGGGCATTCTGGTCATTTTGGTTTCCGATTTTTGGTTGATGCACTTAAGCTTCGTTTTGGCTTGTTTGGCTTTATTTCAGCTATAACACCAGGTTATACCTCATAAGTGCTCGATATCTATAAAAGAACCAAATAAACACGTAAAATCTAAGGACAACCTTGAATTAAGCGGAGCTAGATAGCACATTTTCGATGCTATCAATGGATCATCCATCCATTAGAAAATTGACAATTAAAACATGTTTTGACTAGGAGTAATGCTAAAAAAGTATTGGAGGAAGTTGTCAGGGTAATGTTTGTGGAGGATTCGTAATGCAATTTTTTTCTAATCGTAAAAATAGCTAATGAAGATTAAAATACGTTGAAAATGTTTGGTATACGATAATTCTTAACAAAAAAAGAAAAAATGTAAAGCAAAAGAGATCGACACATAAATTTACGTGGTTCACTTACAGTCTGTTAGCTACATCTACGGAGCAGAGGGAGAACAATTTTATTAAAAAAAACAATACAAATTACAAAATTGAGACACCACTAAGATTAAAGAGTTTATATAGTGCACTCCTCTAAACCCTAAGGTCATAAATGTAAATAATATAAAGATAGCAAATACGTCCTATACTTAGTTGTTCGAAAAGCCAAATACTAGATTGAAGACATTCCTAACATAAGGATACTCTTCATTAGGAATCGAACAAAGTATAACTCAAATTTATTTCTTCTCATCACAAGCTCAAGCTATATATTACTGGGTATAGTATAATTAATATTTTATCTGTATTCTACTCTTAACCAAACCTCCCTGTTGTGACACAAATAGACTACTATGAATTTATGAATCGATCTTAAAACTCTTTGTATACCTGTTTTATATAATTTTTTTTAATTTTATAAGATATTTTATTTACTAAAGTACTAACAATTGTTAATGTTCATGAACGTTTTTCAAACAACCATGTGGGCGTTCCCAAGATCAAATTACTACACAACTCTATTATGTATTTTACTTTCAAACCAACTCAATGGAATCATTCTCAACAATCAAAGACAGAGCAACAATTCTACTTGTATGTGGCACATGGGTATGCAAGTTTTTGTTAAACAAAACCAAAAAACAGAGACCAACTTCAAAAATGTTTGAATAATTTTCTAAACATATAGAAGCAATATGTTACATGGATAGGTTAATTTATAAGTAGAATATAATTAAAAAAGAAAATAATAACTAAGTTTTGGTCTAGTTTTTATTAGGTCCTTAGGTTTCAAAATGTCATACTTTTAGTTCTCAAATTTTGAATTTGATTTCGGTCCTTACGTTTCAAAATATTACACTTATCTTTGAGATTTGAATTTTCTTTCAACTTGATCTTAACATTTCAAGATTGTTACTTTTAATTTTCTCAAATTTTCACTAAATATTCACTTTTAATATTTGACGTTTATGTCTATTAATTAATTTAAAATAATTATGAGGTGAAATTTTAAAATTAAATTTAATAGTGATGAAAAAATAGTGAAATTTAATTAATTATAATTCTTTTAA
This sequence comes from Citrullus colocynthis, assembly GCA_031780015.1. Taxonomy (NCBI): domain Eukaryota; kingdom Viridiplantae; phylum Streptophyta; class Magnoliopsida; order Cucurbitales; family Cucurbitaceae; genus Citrullus; species Citrullus colocynthis. Next base: position 370,302 of record QLSR01001481.1, read on the forward strand.
ATTAGTTAGTAGACACTAACACTAAAGATTGAAAGTAAGTATTTAGTAAAAAAATCAAGTTTAAAAGTATAAATCTTAAAACTTATGAATAAATTGAAAGAAAACTCAAACGTTCAAAGGTAAAATTGTAATATTTTAAAACTTAGAAATTAAATTGAAATTAAACTTAAAACTTAAAAGACTAAAAATATAGTGTATTAAAATTTATGGACTAATAGAAATTAAATTCAAAATCTAGGTACCAAAACAGTATTTTTTTTTTTTTTTTTCAGTAATTAGTATGCAACAATCACCAGCTTTAACTACTAATTATTTAGTCCATCCATTTGTCTCATTTTCTCAAAAGGCCTCACTTAGAGATTCCCCAAATATCCTTAAATATTGTTAATTTGAATTCTTACATACTAAAAAAAAGAGACAGGAAGAGAAGTTCCATGATGAGTTCCCACATGTTCAAGATCAAAATCCCATAGGAAAAATCGACAAAAATAAAGAAAAAAAAAAACAAAAACAAAAACAAAAACAGAGAGACAAAGTTTAGTCAGAAAGATTCACTCACTCCCGATGCCTTATCCTGTTAGGTCAACGCTAAACAGTGTCTTTGTCTGCTTTTTTAATTTAAACAAATACTAATCTTTTACTTTTTTTATTTAAACTTATTATTATATAATTTAAATTTTGCATGAGAATGCGAAGAGCCTATTTATGCGGATCTAACCCATAATTTGAGAATGAGTATGTCTGTCCTTTTTCGTCATTAAATTATTATTATTATGCATATGCACCATGCATGTGCACATGCATCATACATATCCAACATACTATACCATATAATTTCTCTCTCTATTTTTAATTTTATATATAATATATTATTGGTAGGTGGGTGGTATTTCTATCAATAATATTTTATTGCCAATTATACGATGCCGTATCGTTTTTAAAATTCATTTTATATTTATATATAAGTGTGACAGATAAATAAACAAATCATTACCATATTCCTAAACTCCTACTTCAATATGTGTGTGTCTGTGTGTGTACATATAATGGCCATTTATTTATTAAATGTTTAGAATTAAATTTTAAAACGGTAAGAATTGATAAATAAGCCTGCTTTCTTTCTTTCTTTTTTTTTTTTTTTTTTTTAATGAAAGGATGATTAGTATATTTGGTCACCTTAGTTTCTCTTTAAAAATCAACCATAATTTTATAAATGTATTTCCTATTCGTTTCTCTTTCTTTTTATTGTTACTAGTTACTAAGCACGTGTGATTGCATGTTACATGTTGTATTTCAAATTCAAATTATAAATTTTAAAAATAATAACCGATCATCACATAGGTAAAAATTATAAATTAAAAATCTTAGTTTTTAATCTAATTTGTATTTATATAAACATTTTGAAAATTAAATTTGTCTCTAAAATAAAAAAATTCATTGAAATGAAATAAATGACTTTATTTTATTTTATTTTGAGTTCCAATAAATCTTAAATTATTGATTATAAATTTAAGTACTAAAATAGGATAGAAATATAAAAAGTAATTTACAATATGTTTTTGTATCTAAAAGTTAAAATTATAAACCGTCCCAAGTAGGATTCGAATTTACAACCAATTCGTTAACAATTTATTGTTATTTATTATTATATTTGACAAGTATATCTTTCATATTATATATTTTATATTATTGTGAGTTTGTTTCAAAAAGTCATTTTCCTTTTTCCTTTTTACTTATTTGCTTAAATTTCAGTCGGAAAACATTGAGTGTTGCACAATTAAAAATCATGTTGTAATCAAATAACCGAAATGATTACATAAAGAAGACATGCTTAAGCTAAATATGATACTTTCGAATATTTAATTAACATGTCTATCTATATTGATATGTTTTACCAATGTGGGGCAAGGGAAGAGCCTAATGCCAATTTTTTTTTATAAATTTTTGACATAAAAATAATTATTTTGACCAATGTAGGGGCCTTCTTTTGCAAAATTTCTCTATAAAAATTATTAATTTACATCGGAGTCCTTCCAATCAATACGTATGCATGGATTGGAGGAATAGAAAACGACATCACAAAAATATATTTTCTTAATTCTTAGTCAAAGGTGTTGGTTGTCTTATTCTCGCACATTCCATTGGTTTTTGGTTTTTTTTTTTTTTCTTTTTTTTTTTTTTTTAATATCAAATTCCTATATTTAGGTTTTAGGCTTTCAGTTAAATTTTAATATAACTTGACTTCAATGTCATTTATGCTTTAGGTCATTAAAGAGAGAATTTCAACAAATGACAACTTATAACAAGGAGTTTAGGCAGCTAATTAATTGATGCAGTACCTTAAAGGAAGTTTTGAAGAGTACTCATTATAAGCATCTAAATTTTCGTCAAAATAGAGTAAATCACTATTATGAGAGCGTGAGTTTTAATATTGTAATCTTCACAATATTTTAGAGAATACTAGATATGAATCATTCGAATTTAGATTCAATCTCATAAATCTTATTAGTTTAAATTCTTATCACTATTTTATCTCTTTTGTTTTATGATTGTGTAGAAGGAGAATTTCTTAGTCCTAAGAAGTTTCTTACAATTAAAATTAGAGCTTTTGATTTTCGAATTATGAGATATATATATCTACAAATTAGGTTACATGTATGAATAATGAATCACTAAGGTTTGATAGACCGAGCTCCAAATACTCTATTCAAGTGCGAGTTTTGCTTCATAAAGACAACCGTATTTAATTAGCTAAGAGATAAACTTTAACGATCATTGTACAGAAAAAATTGATGAAATCGCCAAAGTAAATGGTACTCAAGACTGGATGACTTTTACAATTTCTTACAATTCATTTTATTTCAAATAATCGCATCTTAGTTGGATTATTATATTTCACTATGTGATGGTTTTGAACTTTTTTTTAATCATTAAATTCTCATATCAATGTGTGTGTATTATATATTTCCATTTATGAAATCATTAATGCATGGTAGTTTTGTAACTTTTGTTTGGCACTCTAAAAATCTATTTCATAATTTTATCAAGTTATCATTTCATCAATACCTTTTTTTAAAAAAATTTCATTGCTTGCTAATTTATATTAAGCACATAAACTTTCCAATTTTTAGAAGTTTAGAAGTTTATATTCCGAGAAAACAAAAAAAAAAAAAAAAAAAAAAGAAAAGAAAAAAAGAGTTTAGAAGTTTTCAATATTTCTTATGCTTGGACTAGTATATCGTACTAAGAAAATGAAAGAAATAAAAATGCATGGTTCGCTAAAATTAACATTTATTATATATAAAAAATATGTAGACCACTCAATTCTTTGAGCATAATGGTTGAACGGTTAATCTTGCAGACAAATTAGTAGTATTGCATAATCCAAATCACTTTACAGATACGTTAATTGAACAATTTTCCATACTAATGTAAGTCTTTTCCGTTAAAAGAGCGTTGTTTGTCACATTCCATGAACCTTATTTGAATGAACCACATTTTCCCTCAGGATTTACCTACCTGGTAAATTAGATCTCAGATATGATACGCCCTCCCTGACAAGACAACTCTAACATACTTTCTTCATTACCATTTCCACATATAGTTCCTATAATGATGGTTTGAACTAAAGCTTGTAAAGTTGATATTACATTCTTTTGCCTATGTTTTTTGACATTGCGTTGGCAAAAATACCCACACAATGAAACGCATGGGTAAAAATAGCCTTTCAATCTGCACACAAAAAGACATTCGTCGACTTTTTGTCCATGCATGATATGTCAGCAGATAGTGTTTTCTGCGAACACACAGGTAAACGTGGCCAAAATTTTCATTTTTACTCATGCACAAAATGCCGCCACGACTCTATAACTGCCAATGCATTTATTATTATTATATTATATGCTTGGGGATCAATTTTTAGAATAAAAATAATTTCATTTTTTTGTAACAAAATATGTTCAACATCGTAACAACAAGTTTAGACAATGTATTCAACCATTAATTCCTTGACCATATAACATCCGGAAAACTATTTTAGTGTTTGTTTCTTAAGCTATTAGCTTTCATTTTGGCTATACAAAATGAACAAAAAATACTAAATACAGAAAAATGTTTCACTTGGTCAGTTGGTCTTCACAAAAAATGACATTTTTGGCCTTTTCAAAATATACAGACCTGAAAAGCAATATTAAAATCCAATAAGCACAACATGCGCAAAATTAATAAAGCAAATTCATTTACATGACTTTCATGTCACATATGCTATATAGAAAGTGTTTAAATAGTTCACATGAGTCAACTTAATTATTAAAGTATTTAAGTGCAACTTTTACTATCCAACCAAACCTAACAACTACATAAAAAGTGTCTAACACTTTCACTATAAAAAAAGAAACAAACATCAAAAGTATAAAAAAAGTTTACAAAAGACAAATCGAGTCACAGAACAACCAAAACATTTCATAAGAGTCAACTTGATTCTCAAAACAATCTAAACATGCTTAAGTACAACTTTTACTATCCAACCAAACCTAACAACTACATGAAAAGTGTCTAAGTAAGACTTTCACTATCAAACAAACATAAAAAGTACAAAAAGGTTTTACAAATTACAATTTGACTCCCAAAACAACCAAAATAGTTCATATGAGTCAACTTGATTCTAAAAACAACCTAGCAATGCTTAAGTGCAACGTTCACTCTCCAACCAAACCTAACAACTATATAAAAAGTGTCTAAAAGTAACATTTTCACTATCAAACCAGCATAAGAAGTATAAAAATGTTTACAAGGACAATTTGACTCCCAAAACAACCAAAATAGTTCATAAGAGTCAACTTGATTCTCAAAACAATGTAAATATGCTTAAGTGCAATTTTTACTATCCAATCAAACCTAACAACTACATGAACAGTGTCTAGGTAAGACTATCAAACAAACATAAGAAGTACAAAAAAGATTTACAAAATACAACTTGACTCTCAAAATAACAAAAATAGTTTATATGAGTCAACTTGGTTTTCAAAACAACCTAACAATGCTTAAGACATTACAAATCAACTTGACTTTGAGTGACACTTTCACTCTCCAACCAAACATAAAATGCATGAATTGGCTACCATAGCTGCAGGATAGTCATAAGGCATTACAAATCAAGCATATAATAAAGGCACTAAATGCATGATTGACTATCATAATTGCAGTATAGCCACAACACATTACAACTCAAACATACAATAAAGGTACTAAATGTATGAATTTGCTACCATAACTACAAGATAGTCACAACATAATTTTGAACTTTAATTTAAAAAAAATACCTATGTATGCGAAGGTCCATCCCCTCCACGTTCTTGCCCCAACAACTTTTGAATGTCGGACTATCTATCTAATTAACTTCTCATTTTGTTCCGTCATCTTTGCGTATTTTTCCTTCACATTAGTTAGTTCATCTATCATCTTTATCCTCTCTTCTTTGTCATGTGTAGAAAACATGTCATTAGTTGGTGATGCTATAGATTTTGGGTCTCAAACTAGGGCTAATTGATTACCCAATACCTTCTTACACACTTCTGCACTTGAGATTGTTTGAACACCATCTTTAATTGGCGCTTCAAGAATTCTTTGCATTTCCAACTATATGAAAGACCTAGTTAGATTGAAAGTATTAAATAACACACGAATTCACCACGCCATGATAATAAAACTTACATATGCATCTCTTGCCTTATCATTGATCCATTCTTCCTTTTTCACGAAAATGACTTTCATGAAACAGCTCTACCTCGTTAACTTCGCTATCTTTTTTTTCTTTTTCTATAAAAAGAATACAATTAAGATTAGTCATAAAAATATGAGATGATGGTACAAAAGAATAATTACATTGCATTTTACCAATTCATGTCGAACTTGGACGAATGACGTTGCCCCAGTTATGTAGTTGAAATGGATAGTGGAGCGACTTCTTTTGTTCGTCTCTTGTTTTTTCTAATACTAATAGTTATGGAAATTAGTACACCAAATTCTTACATAACTATATGTTAAACTGAGAAAAGGATCCCTTCCATGCATCTGACTTCTATCTATCACACAGAATATTCCAATCTTCTAGTTTCTTTAGCCTTATCGGTGGATTGGCACGAGCTTCAACAGGGTCCTCAAATTTACAGTATTCTCTTTGCAAGTTTGCTCTATAAAAGGTTTAACTCAGAATGAAAGGTAAATTTCGTATATAGAAAGATCTCCCTAGATCTTTTTCCTAAGGACATCTACCTGCGTGAGTGGAATCTGCTTATAAGACAATTTTTATTTTCATATGTTCCATTCTTTCATCTAGTGTCACCAATGGACATAGACACTTCTCGGAGAATAGGAGGTGCAATGGGGTGTGCATATAAACGGTTTTCTCCCATGTACTACTAATAAGAACATTTTTAACCTCCTTCTCTTTTTTTTTTTTTTTCTTTTTCTTTTGGAGGCTAAGGCTATTAATGCAACTTTTGAAATTTCAACAATATCTTTGAAACAAGGTACTGACGGTTTTTGTCCATATATCAATGCTAGAGGTATTTTTAAGTTTAAAAGTATTAATAAAACTCTTGAAACTTTAGAAACATTAATCTTTTTTTAGGAGAATTAAAAACATTAATTTTGAATAAGGTCCATAAGGATTTTTGTCAAAAAAACTAACTATAAAATTATTTTTTAACCTTTTTTTTTTTTTTTAAACTTTTGAAAGTTTAGGAATACTTTTGAAACAAAATATGAAGTTTGTGGCCATTTCTAAATTTTATTTTATCCTAGTTTATTCACCCAAGACTATATAATATATATTTAAAGTCAACACTAAAATCATAATTCAACCAGTTGAAATATATATCATCAATTTAAAAGATTAAAAGTTCGAATTTTAATATAGCGACTCCTATCAAAAGTAGGACATATTTATAAATATAGCTTAATACTAGAATTCCAATTAATGCTTAATTGGTGATTCAAAATATTGAATTTCATGAAAGAATCTCTTAATTTTAAAATATTGATCATTTAAAATAATAAAGTGCTGATTATGTTTTATATTTATACATTCCATCAATCCCTTTCCACTACAGAAGGTGCATTTCACACACTTCAATTAATTAGCCTACTAGCCCAAGTGGTATATTATTCCAACTACTAAATATTAAAATATTTACATATATTCTATGATAATATTTTTTATTTTCCCTTGTTAGACATTGAAAATTGAAAATTGAAATTGACAAGTACCTACAACCTATAATAAAACAGCTAGAGAAGAATTTATGATTAGCATATTATTTCTTTTGATAATTTAATGTTGAATGTTTTTTTTTTTTCTATATAAGTTGGATGACTTGCTTATAAGATTCTTTTATTTCCACTTACATCTCTAAATGAAGAAATCAAATTTTCAGCAGAAGCAAATGATCGCCTTCTGTCATTAAATTTGTTTTGAGAAAAATAAAATACAGAGAACAATTAAATGGATAAACAACTATATATTATCATGCTTAGGAGAAGAATAAGAGAAAAATATGTTTTCTACCTTTGAAGACCGTCTTCGATTTGAAATCTCCTTTTTTAAGTCGCGAACTGGTAAGAAATTCCCAATGGAAAATACAAGAACTCTTCTTGTCTTGGAACACTACCACAATAGCAATCTTGCTATTCTCTAGGTAGAATCAAACAGATGATTTCGTGGGCTCTTTTTTTATTTTTGGCAAGACAATTCTTGAGAAGGAAGAAGAGAGTTGGAGAGAGAAAGAGTTTCTTGGAAGTTTATAGAACAATGCTTCCCTTCTCCCTTTTTACGTAAAGTGCTATGAGAGAGGGAAATAACTCCTCTTAAGTTTGGGGAGGAATTATTGATATAGTAATATAATAATATTATTATTAATTAATTTAATTATATTATATTATATCATATTTAATAAAGAAAAATTATCTTAAATGACAAAACTGCTAAAAATATTTACAACTAATAGCAAAATACACAGATACACAGATAGTAGTCTATCGCGATCTATCACAGTTTATCACAGAGAGACCGTGAAATTTTGCTATATTTGTAAATATTTTGGTTCCTTTTGCTATATTTGAAAAGAGCCCATTTAATAAATATAATTAAATAAAATTAATTAATTAATTAATTAAATATCTCACATAGATTTAAATTTGAATCATATTCAAATAACCATCTCTCACATAACCTATAGTTTTAATATGAATTTCATTCATATTAATTTTAACCTATAGTTGTTATATGAATCTCATTCATATAATTAATATTTAAATCTCATTTAAATATTCATCTCTCTTATAATGTAAAGTATAAATTTTGAATCTCATTCAAAATAAACTTTTTATTATGATGCATCTATGTACATTATATTAAGGATGTGTTTGGATTATATTTTCAAGTGTTTAATTTGAAAAATAAGTCATTTTGGAGAAATTTAGAGTGTTTAGCAACTACTAAAAATAAATTTTGAAGTGTATTTTTTTTTATCAACATAGTTTAAATAAAAATGAGTTTTGCTCTTTTCTTGGTAGTCGGATTCAAAAACTACAAGAAGAATCAATAAATGTGTTTTTGAAAATTATTTAGAGTCGTACAATCTCATATTTATTGTGTTTTTTTTATAAAATAAAAACAATATTTTAATTTGTGGAAAACAAAAGTGTCACGTAAACTTTCCTTAGCTACGATAAAACAAAATTGACAATAGTAACCATTACCACTAAACTCAAACATCAACAATTAAAATGTTGAGTTTGAAACCTCAATATCAAACTCAAACTTCAAACACCAAAAACCAATTGAATTTTTAAATAAGAATAAACATACATTGGTCATCACTTTATCCTCAAAGTTTAATTTTATTTTCTTGGATAGACTTCCTTCTATACTCACAGGTCACCCTATCTAACATAAATTTAGTCAATGTTCCACCAACCATTGTTAACCACCAAAATCTAATTAATTTGAAGTTTTATATATAACTTTCTCATATCTTAAAATAAAAATAAAATAAAACAAATAAGAGATTTACTTAGTCTACAATAGTCCTATACAAAGTGATTTCAACTTACAAATTTGTTTAATCATCAACTCCCATATGAACTCTTACTCTTGTATATAATATGATATAATCAAAGAAACTAGAAAGATCCTAGGCAGTCAAATTAACAAAAAGTCAAAACATGAACTCCATGGACTATTTGAACTTTTCATACTAGGGTTTTCATGCTCTAATTCTCCTCAAGAATTCCCACCAAAAATATAAAATGATATTGATTGGTCATTATTGTTAACTAATTATATTTATATTCTCAGGATAGTGACAAACTTTGGATGGGGAAAATTCCCATAAATCATTTTCCTCTACCTCTACCACCGATTAAACCTTCTCTCTATTCTTTGAATGGGAAGATCTTATATATCTTTTATATTTTGTTTTTGTTTTTCCCCTGTTTTTGACAATTAATTATAAATTTAAGAAGAGAGGACAGGTTCTTCAAATTACATATTTTATAGTTGATAATACTTTTATCTGTCATTTGAACTATACTGGCTTTGACAAAAGAATCTCATATTAAATATTTGAAAAGAATCACATATCCTTTCATTTTGCTAAGTATTTTGTTTCTCTTTCCTAAATTATTTCTTGTTTTTATATTGATATGCACATAAATATTTATATGGTGTTTTAGTAATTACTTTGTATTTTTATTAAAAAAAAAAAAATTACTACTTGAATTTAGAATAGTCTTAATCATGCAGGAAAATTAGACAAAGATTCTATGGAAGTTGTTCTCTCTAAACATTGAATTCTATTGTTGAAAAACTATAGAGCAAGAATAAAGACTAAGAGGACATATGAATTATATAATATGTTTACCTTGAAAGAGAAATGTAAGACTAATTAATTTAGCATTTTAATTTTTATTCAAACTCTAGTGGGAATGTACAAGATGGAAAAGATGAATAAAAACAAACTTAACTTATAGTGTTTATGGTTGAATTTTCTTTTAAGTGTTTTTAATTGAAACATTTTTTCAAAGAAAGGGAGCAAACACTAAGACCATTTTATTGTTTTTCTACATATCTTTGGAGTGATTCTAAAGATTAAAAGGATTAAAATTACTTTATCGTTTTCAAAAAAATTCTAAAACATACTTTAACTATTCCAACCCAATTTAAATGACATCAAAATTGTATTTAAAATTAAAAACAATTTAAATGGGCCTTACAAGAAATTGATCTACTCGGCCCAAACCTGACCATTTTGGTTATAAATTGGGCGGCAACATGGTTTGGGCCGTAGCATGAATATGTCCGGTTTGGTTGTTGGTTGATAATCCCTAATCCTAGGGATAACAACATAAAACGGCTAAAGAAGGGAATTATATTTCAATTAGGTCTAGTTTTACATTTTTTTTTTTCAAAAATGTCCAAATGAGTTTTTTTATTACACAAAAGTTAGAAAGTTAGAGTATAATTACTTTTTATTCTCATCCTATAATTAATTACGAACTTTCTAAAAAGAAAATTGAAAGATTTTTTTTTTATGGAAACTCAAACGTTTCCTTAATTCATGTGCAAAATTAATTATTATTTTTTTTTCATAACAATCACTCCCTCCTTTAGACCTAAACGATTTCACACCTCTTACCCACCTCAATTTCTCCTTACCTCCCCTCCATACCATTCACACCCCTCTGCCGTCGTCGCTCATCCATCGAAATCGATCGCCCATCGACCATCATCAATAGCAACGCACCGTTCGTCTGTTGGAATCGAACGCACACCGTTCGTGGGTTCATCAACCTTCATCCGTCGGAACCGTTCATGCGTCATTCATCCTCATTCATCATTCGTTTTCCATCATTGTCGACTTCCACACACCATCGCCCAAGATAAGCCGCTAGTCACCTTCTCATTCTTTATCTCTCTTATTTGCGGCATGTCTCCCTCTGTTCATGTCGTCGCACCAAGATCCAACCACCCATTCAAATCTGTGGAGATTTAGCCTTTACTCTAAATCCATAGAGATCCGGTGCCCCCAGTCCAGATCCGTGGATATTTGGCGACCCAATCTCCGGCAACCCCTTTGATATGTACTCTAGTATTAATATTTATGATAGAATTTAGGTTTATAACTGTGAAGGTGGGATTTCGACATATATGCTTTGTAATTGATGGTTTATTTTGAAAATGGTGAATTTGTAATATAATATATATTGTGGTATATTATATATATTTTCAATGACGTGGATTTTCTGCAAATTTATTAGCATGTAATATATGATATATAAAGTGGTTATCTAAAATAATATTCATATATTGTACTTTCATATGGATACAAACTTCGAATGGCACAACCATTTATTTGAATATATTTCGAATATATTTACCAGTATATTTTATATATTGGTTAAAATATTTGCAAAATCTAATATAATGTTCAAAGGTATATTTAAAAATAACATGTTCGAAGGTATATTTAAAAATAACCATGAATACGCTAGAAAATCCAACAACTTGCGTGAAAAACTGTGGTATTTGAGTACATATCAAATATATTTACCAGAATATATCATATATTGGGTAGAACGTTACAAACATCTAATACAATACATGTCCTACGATATATTCAGTAAAAAATTTCAAATGGTATAACCATCTATTTGAGTACATTTCAAATATATTTACATAGTATATTTTATATATTGGTTAGAATATTTGAAAACAACTTGTCGTGAAACCAACTGTATCTCAGTGCATATCAAATATAATTACCAGTACATTTCATATATTGGTTAAAATATTGCAAACATATAAAACATTTTAATTGTATAGGATGAAGACAAAAATCCATTAGCTATACTAATAAAAATATTAATGATATACCTAATATTTATATTATATAAACTTGTAAAAAATTTTGTTCACCGTATATATACAAATGATTGTGCTTAAAAATCTAACATGGTTTATATACTTTGACATATTTTGTATGTACAGTTAGATATAGATTATGTACTACAAAATATAATCAATATATATATTGGTCACTTATCCATATCAATAAGTAGACAATAGTAACCAACTAGAAACCTCCACAGAAAAAAATGAAAAACTATTAACAACATGACTAAAAATGAACGTAACATATGGAATAAATTGGATAACATATCAATATGCAAACTGCCAACAATTGTACAATCCGTACTAGGCAAGAAAATCAGTTTGATAAATTGGAATATGAAGATATTGATGGTGTGGAATTCCTGTGGCGAGAGTGCAATTTCTGTAGTGATATTGCAATTTATGTGTCAATCGGAACTAAAATTTTTGTGGTCAGAGTGTTGGCCGGACTTGGAGTCTCCAATCAGAGAAGAGAACAATTTTACGTCGGAGCTTTTTGTTGAATGAGTGAAGCACGAGGTTGTAATTTTGTTAAAAATGAATGAAAAAAAAAAAAAAACCCTACAATAAAGGAAAGAATAACCACTAACCAATATTAAATGCATTAAATATTAAATATTAAATATGAAGATCATTTACCAAATTTTAAAATCAACCATAAAGGAAAGAATAACTATTGCCCAATATTAAATGCATTAAATATAAAAATTGTTTACCAAATTTAAAGTCAATAAATATAAATTAATTAAAGAAATAAAACAAAAAAAAATTGGTAAATATTAAATCAATAATATACAAGGTTATAATAGTCCAAATGTATATATAAAGTCCAAATGTCTATATAAATTCTTTCGTGAAATAATTTAAAATGAAAGACTATTTGTGAAAAATATGGGTTGAAGAGGATTTTCCACGTAAATCTTCCCAAATTCTAATAGGAAATCCTTCCATCTTTAACTTTTTTTCCTTTAATTTTCTTTTTTTTTTTCGACAGACTATTTATTGATATATATTGGGTTTGAAGAGCCCTAAAGTAAACTAAAGTAGTATTCTTGTAATTATATTAACTCATAAAGAATTTATTTTAGGTTTAGTACTCTTTTGTTTTTAATTTGACAAGTTTAGGGTCCAATTTAATTTTCTTTTTTCTTTGAAATTTTAATTTGTGGTCCAATAAATTTTTGGTGAATACTTTTTATAAAAAATTGAATCAATAAAGATTTATTACACGCAATGTTGAGATCTAAAAAACTTATGTAGACACAAAATAGAAATATTAGAGCTTTGTTTGACATCTTTTTAAAGTTTATGAACTTTTTTTAAATAAAAGTTTATGAAACTTAATTAGACACAAAATTGAATGTTGAATAACTATTAGATACTTTTTCTTCTCTTTTTATTAATTTAATTGAGATCAAGATTTAAACCTTCCTGTTACTAATTAAATGAATGTATGTATATGTATGTATGTACAGACAAATGTGCTATATTGTTAAGTTTCTTGTTAAGCGTAATGGTAATATTCTATAGTCCACGAACTTGCCTCTCATGCTCGGAGAAATCAGATGCCGTCAGTTTGGCTGGAAGATCATCCCATAGGTAAAATTCTTTTTTAATCATTGTTTATCCTAATTTATTTTGTTTTCCTTGTATACTCCAAAAAAAAAAAAAGAAAAAAAAAATGTGCTATATTGTGGTGGGGTTTATTATTATTAATCTAACTCCATTTTAAAATATGTTTCCAAGATCGTATCAACGACAGTTGTTTTAAATGACAAAACTATTAACAATATTTTCAAATATAACAAAATGATACTATCTATCACGGATAGATAGTGCAAGACGTCTATCAGTGTCTATCATTGTTTATCACTTATAGACAGTGACATTTTGGTATATTTGTAAATTAATTGGCTCATTTTGCTATATTTGAGAATAGTCCTAATTCTAATTTCAAAAAATATGCATACTTCTTTAAGAAATTATTTGCATTCCACGGTTTTTGTTTTTATTAATTTTCATTCTATTGTTTAGCTTTTAGCTAGTACTACAGGAGTATCATACTTCTTGTTATGGGAGTCCGAAACTCCAAATGACCAAGCATGAGATCTCGCAGACCGAAGGCGACACACCCTACTGGAGGCATGGAGCAATGCCTTTAAACCTAAATTGCATACACCTTATATGTTATTTACGATTGAGCCTAGGGTTTGGAGGGGTGTCATATATAAACCCTCTAATCCTATTGGTGCCTTTATATCTATATTATCTTATTTCTCCTTTAATAATAAAACTTCTCTCTTTTTGCCCATAGACGTAGCTAAAACACTATTAGTGAAGCATGTAATTCTCTATGTTGATCTTTACTATCTATTATTTTTCGCTTTCTTTGCTCGTCAATTATCGTTTGTCATAATTAACACTTTCCTTGTTCACACCATAAATTTATCTTCATAAATATTAATATAGACTCCACCTTATTTTTAAAAACATGCTTATGTGAGACACAATAACCAGAGTGTCGATTCTGTAGGATAGGAAAATTTTCTAGCTTTTAGGTTGATACGTGTAAGTCCAAAATATCAGTAAATTCCAATTGAAATAACAGAGAATCTTTTGGAATTTCACAACTGTTAGAGATGAGAGATTGGGTTTGATGAGTTAATTTAAAGGTTCATCCCAGTGTGTCTTGTGACCAATATATCTGCCACAAAAATAAAGAAAAAAGTCCAAATATTTTTGCTTTTAATGAAATACACGAGATCTCCATAATTTCTCCAGCTGTTTCTTCAACTTCTTAATTTTTCAACCAACTTCTCTTTTAATCTTATCTCCAAATTAAACAGTACAAACAAAACCCCATTTTTCATTAATTTTTCAAATGATCTCATGGAACACCAAAATGATCATGAACGCCAAACCTATGGCCATGGCCACCACCATATTGCTCGGAAACTAAACTTCAATGCTCCCCTTTTGACCACGCGTCGTCCTGCTGCTAATGTCGGTCTTGGTCGCCTGAGTATTTCTGGCTCTGCTCGAATATCATCGTCTACAACTAGCGACAGAGTTCCATTTTGTTGGGAGCAAGCTCCAGGCAAACCGAAGGAGTATGTTGAGAGATGTCATGACAATACTCACAACGACGACGTTGCCACTCCTCGTCCTACACTTCCGCCTGGATGGTGGCGGCCGCCCAATCAAACAAGTAGGGTTTATGAACTTTTTCAGTGATAGATTATATTATTTTGAATGGTGCATAATATTATAAGTTTAGTTATTTTGTCCCAAAATTTTGAAATTTAGTTATAGAATTTGAGATTAATTTTAATTTGCATGGTATGGTATGTATTGTTTAGTACTCAAAACTCGTAAATTTGGTGTGCTATATCTCCATATTGACACATTTATTTCCGTCACAGTAAGCCATGAGCTAATATTTTCTATTTGTTTAATTATATGTGTTGGTTGCATTAGGATTTAGGGTTTAGTGATAGTCGAAAATTTTAAATTATAGGAACCAAATTAAAATTATGCTCAAACCATGAAAACCATGTAGATTAGTTGATAACCATTTCATATTTCATATTATATTAAGTTGAGATTAAGGTAGATTATTTTTATCTGGTAAGACTAGAACAAGTCGTGCACTCATATATGAGTGTGTGTGTGCATACATATATAAGCAATGTGTTAGTATATATTGATAATAAACATTCCATCTGAATTTGAGCTCCCTAAATCTACAGGAAGAAATTCTAAACATTTTGATTGCAACAATCGTGGATGTGAATATGACAATGTAGATAATGAAGACAACTCCAGCTGCAGTGGCTATGTGTTGTCTGATGTCATGGATGTGTTCTCATTATCGGAGGCCATTGACATGGTGGAGAAGGCCGAGATAGCACATAAATTTTCCGATGAGTTGAAGCTAGAGGAGTTAAAGTTATATGAAGATGAAGAGGAAGAAGAGGAGAGAAACGACGGTAATTACAACCGCTCATCAAATTTCATGATCGAGCGGTTTCTACCCGACGCAACGGCATTGGCAGCATCCTCGGTGTTGAACCACCACGCTTTCTCCCCGCAGAGGGTGGCGAAGCAGCCATTTTCTCCGCCCAAGGGTTGTGGGCTAGACGTGCTGTTTCCATGGCGGATAAAGCACCATCATCAGCTGTGTGGAGTGAAGAGTCCGGTGAGGGACGGCGGCCGGAGTTTGGGATCAAAATCTACTGCAAAACAAAAGAAACATCATTAGATATTTACTCTGATTTAGTGTTTGAGGACAAACACTAAATGAAATGTCTATCCCATTCTGTATAAATTTTACAAAAACGTAGTATACAAAATTGCACAACGTAGTTTTAATTAACTGCAAAATATTGTTGTAGTTAATGTTGGAAGTTGTGTTGTATGAATCTGATCATTTTTGCATAGCCATAACAAAATTATTTTGTTCTACCATTTCTATGTACCATCATGACGGACAAAATGAAAAAATTTGGAGGTAAAAATAATCTTTATAGACGAAAATGCGTTTGTTCGATGGTTTGAATTTTGTTTTTTTAAATTGCTTTCCAATTTTGCTATTCAAATAATACAAATTCTAAAAACAATATTTTTATGTTATTTTTGTGTATGTCCAGATCTTGAATCTAAAATTTTAAAATGTAGGATTATGTTAAAAAAGATTTAAAAAAACAAATATAGGATTTCATGTTAAAAACTCAATTATTTTTGTAAAATTAAAATATGCATTATATAATATATTATATATTATTTGATATTACAAAATAATTACTATATATTATTTTTAAACATAAAATAAGTTCATAAATTAATTAGTTATGGTTTATATTCAACCCAATATTTAACAAGTAACTTACTTAGTTTTAAGGTTTACAAATATGTTATCAAACACATGTAAAAAATTATTTAAATTATTTAATTTTTGAATCTACTATCAAACACATATTTAAAAACTTAAAATGTCACCCTCTTTTCTTTGAATCTTTTGTTTTCAAATTGTCTACCAGGCCATCTACATGCCCAACTGGCTTGAGATGTTAAACCAAATCTCATTAAATAATAAAGTTATTCCAATTTAAAACTACAAAATAAAAAATAAAATAAGTAAATAAATAAACTTTATGAAGTTGAAGCCCATGTGTATGTGTATTAAAAATCGAAATTAAAATTCAAAATATTTGAAAAGAAAAAAGAAGAACAAAAATAACGTCAACAGCAGGATTCGAACCTGCGCAGGCAAAGCCCAACAGATTTCGAGTCTGTCTCCTTAACCACTCGGACATATTGACGACTTGCTACCTCGTAGTAATTAGTATTATAAATTGATAGTTTTTGTCTTATTATTATTATTATTATTATTTTTCCTGACACAAGGTAATTTAAAACAAATCTCTAAGATCATTGTAATTTTAACAAAGTATATAAAATTCATTTGCTTGTTTATGTTTAGTTAGTAAAACTAATTTTTCAATAATGCCAAAAAACTTTCTAATTTGATTGAAATATCAATTTCAAAATTGACGGAAAAAATATATTCCTTGAAATTTTAGAAAAGTAATTGAAATAATGTTGAATTTGAATTATTTAGTAAAGTAAATAATGTTATGATTTTAAATAAGTCACATCAAAATAATATTTAAATTAAAATTTAGTCGCAAAGTTAGCCTATAAACGGTGATTAGCCTGACATTTCTTCTTAAAATTATATTTAATGTTAGAAAAAGATAGGTATGATATTCAATTTAGACGTAGTTATATACAAATTTAATATATGTTTTGTTTTTTAAATAGTAATTTTATAAGTTTTTTCCAAGGCACTTTATGTTTAGGTTAGTTATCTTTCTTACAAAATTAAGGCTTCGTTTGATAATTTTAGGCATCATTGTTACAATTTGACTTTTAATTTTAAACTTTTGTAATTGTGTTTGTTTTCTCTCAATTTCTTATAATGATTTTCATGTTTTCTAAATAAAATAGTTGAATTCTTAACCAAATTCTTAAATAAAAAACATGTCTTTAAAAACTGTGGCCTCATTTTGTAACCATTTGATTTTTAGTTTTTAAAATTAAGCTTATAAATACTCATTTCACTTCAAAATTTCTTGTTTTGTTATCTACTTTCTACTAATATTTTTCAAAAGCCAAGTTAGTTTTGAAAACTAAAAAATATAAACTCGTTTGATAATTATTTGATTTTTTATTTTTGAAAATCTGTTTTTACTTTTTTATTTAAAAACCACCCCTGTTTAGTTACTGTTTTTTGTTTTCTATATTAAAAAAAAAAAAATAAAAATCTTAAAATTTTTTTTTGTTAATTCAAATAATCAAATTTTTTTTTTTTTTAAAAAAAAATTTAAAACAAAAAAATTATTCAAAAATTATTTTGAAATTTTTAAAAAAAAACAATTATCAAACATGTTTTTTTTTTTTTAAAAAAAAATTTAAAACAAAAAAATTATTCAAAAATTATTTTGAAATTTTTAAAAAAAAACAATTATCAAACATGTTTTTTTTTTTTTAAAAAAAAATTTAAAACAAAAAAAATAAAAAAAAAACAATTTTGTTTTATTTGTTTTTTTTTAAATTTTTTAGATTTAAAATTTGAACCTAAAAAGTTTGATAATTGTATTTGTATAAAAATATCAAAATAAGTTTTGAAGAATTTTTTAGCTTTAAACTTTTCTATAAAAATGAAATCAAACTATTTTTACCCTAATCTTCTATCTAATATACATAGTTATAAAATTATATCTTCATTTTTAACTTTTTGTTTAAAACGGTCCATATTTGATAAAAACATTTTACTTTATATACACCAATTAATCACAAATCAAATAAAGAAAAATAATAAAAATAAGTATAAGACAAAATACAAGAAAATAGTTTCAATTGGAATGCAACAATGAAAAACAATTAATCTAAATTCAATGAATTTAGATTGTTTCCTTAAGACAATCTTTATTTCCTCTATAGCACTCCATGTGTCATGAACAATCATTTTCTAAGATAGGACGAATTACTAACATGTGAATGCAACTCTTCAATCACATGACTCGACAAAAAACTATAATGTGTAAGTAATGGTGGTAATTTATATTGTATATAAAATGGACTATAAGAGGAGAATCTTTACATATCATTTTGCCCTTACATTTTGTCCTTCGCTACAACTATATATTTGAGTCAAGGTGGTTACATGCGAAGTGGTGTAATCTTTTGTGTATAGATTTGATCTTGATCGTATGTATGAAACATAATAATCGTAGATATACCACTATTCGGTCGAATGGTTACACGATGAAGTAGTATATAATATCCTTTCATGTATGAAGTGTGATCTCCATACATATGAAACATTATGACCTAACAATTAGTTGATATGTGTTTGAACAAGCAATCACATCCTTTGTCTCGGTACAACTATTTGGATTGAGGTGGCTACACAATAAAAGTAGTGTATACTTTCGTGTATAAGTATGATTTATATCATAGATGTGAAGCATTACAGAATCTAACGTGAGCATATGATTAAACAAACAATCACATTATTTCCTCTTCAAAATTTCATACATTTTTATTTTATCTTTTTCTTTAAATAGTTACAACAATACAAATCAAACAAATATAAAAGTCTATTTCATCAATTATAATTTATTAAATTTTTATGCATTAAAATAGATATTTTAATTTCACGTGCATCACATGTGTTATGGTCCAGTCGTATATAAAATAGATGAGAATTGTGGTAAAAACTATTTTATGTTTTTGTGTGTTTTTAAATTGATAAAAAAAAAATCACATACTTAAAACTTATTATGAGTAATTCAAATAATCAGATTTTTTTTTTTTTTTTTTTTTAAAAAAAAATTCTTTATGTTTTAGTGTGTTTCCATTTTCTTCACCAGAAAAATCATACAGTTTCATGGAGGACTGTGGTTTTCTAAATTTTAAAATAATGATAGCAATAATTTTATTTATATTTTCCAACTATTTTAACTTTGAATTTTAAAATAGTTTTGGAAAAAGTCTTTAAAATATTTTTGTTAAAATAAAAAATAAAAAATATGTGGAAATGAAATGTCTAACATTATTTTGAACATTACTTTTCATTCAATTTCATATGAAAAGTGTTTAAAAAATAATATTGAATCATTTAGAATGTGAGGCCAAGCCATAAAGATGGTTGGCAATTTGCCACTAGACCACCGTGCACATTGAAAAAATTATTGAAAAGTAGTATAAAAAACAAAAGTACAAAAAATTGTGCACATTATAGGAATTAGCAACTTTTTTTTTTTTTCAAAATTATGTAACATTTTATAAAAAGAAATTAAATTTGGAAAAAA
The DNA here is from genome assembly GCA_031780015.1 of Citrullus colocynthis. NCBI lineage: Eukaryota > Viridiplantae > Streptophyta > Magnoliopsida > Cucurbitales > Cucurbitaceae > Citrullus > Citrullus colocynthis. Next base: position 390,633 of record QLSR01001481.1, read on the forward strand.
TAGAAAAATCAATTGAATATCAAATAGTCCCGTTTTTCAAAAATTAATTGATTATCAAATGGTCCGATAACTTTTAAGAACTTACTTATGTTTTTGGAATTTAGCTAAAAATTCAACTTTTTAACTTAAAATAGATAAAAGTTCTTATAAGAAATTTGAGATAAAAATTTTTTGTTTTTGAAAATTAAGCCTACCAATCGGGCTCTACTTTTTTTAGTTTTCAAACCTTGATTCGCTTTTTAAAAACATTGGTAAAAAGAAGATAACAAGGCAAAGAAACCTAAAGGTGAAATGGGTCATTATAGGCTTAATTTTAAAAAACCAAGAACCAAAAACTAAATGGTTACCAAACGAGACCTTAGTATTGGTTTTTTTCTTAATAAAAAATATAAAAAGTGTGTTTCTTGTTACAACTTTGTTATGATTTTCATATTTTGGAACAAAAAGTTTTGAATTTTTAAATAAATTTAAAAATAAAAAACACATGATTTTTAGAATTATTTTTATTTTAATTTTCAATATTTAGCTTAGTTTTTAGGGATATTTTCAAAAATAGAAAAAACTGTTAAAAATAATTAAAAATATAGTAAAATTTTGTGATAGACCGCAATAGACCCAAATAGACATTTATCACTTTATCAGATAGACACGAATAGATGTCTATCCGAGTCTATCGCAGTCTATCACAGTAAAATTTTGCTATATTTATAAGTAGTGTTAAATTTTTTTCTATTTATAATAATTATCTTAGTTTTTAAAATGATCCAAAAAAGTAAACAATAAAACAAATTTGAAATCAATTTATTTTTATAACATTAGTTTTAATTTTAATTTTAAATTAATCATTTAATAGTATTTAATGTTTAAAAGAACCGTATTTAAAGTTAAAATATAGGTATGATGGTTGATTTTTTTCTTTTTTTCTTTTTTTTTTTTACAATGGAGATAGGAATCAAACCTCGACTTTTAGATAGTGAGCCAATATCAATTACTGTAGAACTAAGCTCACTTTGGCCATTAAAAGATTTGTCGAAGGTAATTTATTTATAATTCTCATTTTTTTATATAATCAAATCTAATCATTTAGACTCGATTTGGTGATTAATTTTTTTAAAAAAGCTTATGTCTTTACAGTTTGGGTATTTTATCCCCTAATTTTCTTACTATGATTCTCATATTTTTAGAACTTAAAATCTAAATGGAAAAACATGTCTTTAAAACTTTTTTTTGAAAACTGTTTTTTCTTTTTTAATTTTCAAAATAGTTTGGTTTGTATAAAAAGTGAATAACAAAAATAAAGAAATTTATAAACTTAATTTTTAAAAAAACTAAATATAGTTAAGAAACACGACATTAGTTTTTTTTTTTTTAAATTGTGCAAGTATTATTATAAATTTTCTATGATTTTTAGTTTTTTCTTTTTTTACTTAACATTTGAATTTAAATTTTTAGTTTAATTTTAAAAACAAAATTATATCTAATTTTTTTTTTTAATTTCTCAAAATTGTGTTTTATTTTTTAAAAAAACGCTTCTTAAAAAGTACCAACAAAACAAATAAATAAAAAGATAGTAGTTTTTATAACTTAAATTTATAAAAGAAATCAAGACTCCATTCGATATCCTTAGTTTTTTGGTTTGTTTTTTTCAAATTAATTTTTTTTTTTTAAATTGTGAAGCTTATAACACTACTTCTACTATAATTTTTATTTTTTTTATCTATTTTTTAAATGAAAAAATCTTTGATAACTGTTTTTTTTTTAATAGTCAAATTTTAAAAGAAAAAAAATTAATAAAAGTGTATTATTTTTTCCATTTAGAATTTGATCGGAAATTCAAGTGTTTTTTTAAAAATGAGTGAAAACTATTATAGATAAATTAAGACAAAACAAACAGAAAACAAACAATGAAATCATGACCTAAGAAGATTCAAATGGTTATCAAACCACAAATGCTTGTGTTTGTGAATTTAAAATAGCAAATTAAAAGAAATAATTTTCTTTTCAAGTAATTCGTAACATGATGAAGTCAATTTATATAAAAATCGAAATTAAATTCAAGAACATGAAAAAGAAACAAACCAAAAAAATTAATGAAAATATCGTAAACTATCAATGCATGTGCTTTTTAGGCCATTTTGCACTTCATTGATAAGGTGTGACTATTCGAATGAGAGTGTCTTTTAAATTTAATTGGTGCAATTGATGTTGATGGGATGTGCTTGTTCGGGTGGCCGTGGTTACATGTCAAATAGAAGCATCTATTTGTGTATTGGTACAATTCATGTATAAATTTGTAAAAGTTATATGAAAATTTTGAAAGATCATAAAATTCGAAAAAACTACCAAAAGTGTCTACATATATATATATATATATATATATATAAACTAAATCACTTGAGTGATTGATATGTTAATGCATTTTCACATATTTGCTTTCATGAACCTCTTCTCTTTTGATGTTTGGTTTCGTTTTCGCCTAATTGTTTGTAATTTAAGAATTATAACACATGTGCTTTGTTATGAAACATCAAAGTTTTGTGGTGGTATTACATAATGACTCATTATTGTTACATTCTTTCAAGTGGTTTTCACGTTCTCGTAAAGTTCACCGGAATGCAAGAAAATTCAAAAAATTCTTCACAAATACGTTCTTTAACTTCCCTCCAAAATTCTATGTTCATCATCAATTTCTTTAACTTAATATGGTTATATAGTCCATGACAGAAATTTATTTACTATATGTCGTTCTTATTTATTGAATCTCATCTTGGTTTTATTAAGTATATTTTGAGAATAATATTGGATTGGAAGGTTTGTTAGAATGAAGTAAATTAATCATAATTTTGATGATATCTTGGAAAGGTACCAAAAAATATATATATATATATATATATATATATATATATATATATATATATATATATATATATATATATATATATATATTAATAAGAAAATGATACAGCGAATACTCTTTAGAGAAAAAAATTAGATAAAAAGAACAATTTTAGAGAGAAAATAAGTTTAGACTGATAAAAAATTTTAAAGAAAGAATTTTAGGAGGGTCACATAAAAAATTTGAAATGATAAATATTTATGAGCAAATCTTATCAAGGAAAGTTAGAGTTAGAAGACACAAAATTTTATGATACGCAAAAAGTAGATAAAGACATATAGGCTCAAATTTCATTTTATAGTTTCTTATAATAAAATATATTGGTGTCTACTTTCTATATAGATAGAAATAATTTTGTTAACTATCATTATGATTATAAAAACTAAGTTAGTTATTATTTATATAAAATTTAGGTAAAAAATACTTTTGGTCCATATACTTTCATGGAAATAACAATTTGACCTCTAAGTTTTAATTTGTAACGATTTAGTTTCTGTATTTTCAATTTTGTAACACTTTAGTCCTTAAGTTCTTATTCTTTTAAATTTCTAAGAATTTAGTCCCTAACATAGAAAAAACATCAAAATTAGATGTCAATTTTTATTATTTTATGATGTAGACTATTTATTTTGTAGAAATATTGAGTCTCTAATTAGTTTATTGGTTCATTTATGCAAGAAATCTTATTAAAGTTTAACACTAATTTCTACAATAGAGACTAAATTATTACAAACTTTAAAGTATAAGAACTAAATTATTAGTAAAATTCAACCTTTTATGTGTGTAACACGTATTCTCCCCAATTTTATTTTAAAAGAATGAAAAATAAACTAACTTGATTAGAAGTATTTTTAAAAGTAAAATACACCTTTAATTTTTCAGATTTGAATTAGTTTTAAATTGGTGTTTTAAGGTTTTTACAGTGTCATGTTGAATTCTAAAAATTAAAAATTAATTTCTAATTAGTGTTAGAAGTTTGTTTTTTCTCTCGCATAACAAATGTGGTGTATGATAATTTTAAATTCAAAAGAGTAAATGCATATTTATTATTGCTAAGCTATGCTCATAAATATATATTATTTTCTAAATAGTCTCCAGTAGAGTTCACATTACAATGACCTTCAAAGTAAAATTGGAATTCATGCAAAGAAAGCCCAACATATTTTGAGTCTATCTCCAACTCTCCTTAACTTTTTTGTTATTATTATTCTTATTATTATTATTATTTTTTTAAGTAACTCTCCTTGACTACTATGACATATCAAACAAATATGTTTTTTTTTTTTAAATGTCAAGAACCACAATTTAGTTTAATAATAATTTCGTATTTGATTTTTTTTTTTTTACTATTATTTCTAGCTATTAGTTTATTTGTTTTGTTATCTATTTTTTTAAAACTGATTCAAAATTAAAGCCAAATTTAAAAACTTGAAACACTAATTTTGAATACTAATTTTTGTTTAGGAAATTTGATTAAAAATTAAGTCATTGTGTGATAACCATTTGATTTTTTTTTTTTTTAAAAAAAAATTAAGTCCACAAACACTACTTCTATCTATTTGGATTCTAAGTTTTGTTGTTTACAATGTAAGAATGTTTTTAAAAATCCAATAAAAATTTCGAACACTAAAAAAAAAAAAGTAGATTTTGTTTTTCTGGAATGTAGCTAAGAATACAAATGTTCACATAGGAAATATGAAAATCATGATTGAGTAAGGTAACAAACNAAGATATAGGCATTTCATAATAATGAAAAATAGGAAAAAAGAAAGCCCAAATTGCAAGGGAAGAAAACTCGTTATCAAAAAGACTTTCAAATATCATATATATATTAGGTTTAAACACTAATTTTATTATTTTATCCAAATATTCAATTTAATATCAATACTTCTAAACTTGGTTCAATATGGCCATTTACTAATATTTTTTAGAAGCTAAATAAAAAAAAAAAAAATCTTAAACTCTGTCAAGGATAAGACATGGACACTAGAAAGACATATTTTCAAATTAAAGAACATAAAAGAAAAAAAAAGTTAAAACTGCAAATTTGTGAATAATCTTGTTGTCTAAGCAACACGAGTGCAAGTCTCATTTATTATTATTTTAAAATACTAATAATGTTTATTAGCCTTTTTATCCCTACATTACATGATAGACACTAGAAAGACAACACAAAAGCAAGCATTGACAGCAGGATTCGAACCTGCGCAGGCAATGACACCAGATTTCGAATCTGTCTCCTTAACCACTCGGACATATCGACAGATTTGTTAATTGATCAACCAAGATGTTAATTGTTGCATAAAAGCGTTGATTTTTGGCGCCTAAACAAAATTGATTTTTCTCCACTGGGAGCCCTAAGAATAAAGATCGCCCCCGAAGCAAACGCTCCCCACTGACTACTGAATTCAAATTTCCCTTACTTCTTCACAGCAAGCTCCTTGTTGATTTCTTCTTCAATTCAGAGAAATGGGAGATTTCTCCTCAAACTCCGACATCGAGGAGTTCATATCTTTTGCCGACGATTTGGTAGAACTCTTAAAGGACCCAATTGACGTTCAAAACTTGAATCAATGTCTCGAACATTTCAAGGCCCTTCAATCTTCTTGTGACGATGATTTCAGTAGTGTTCAAAGTTTAATTCAAGGTATATTGTCTTTGTTTCTCTAAAATGGGTTGTATTTATTATCATTTTGAGGTTAGAAATTTTGGGTCTTTTGGGGTTGCGCGCACTATGGGAGTTGATTTCATTTAATTTGTTTAACAAGTTATTAAATGAAGTAGATTATGAGAAGAAAATTCAGGCATGCCGGCAGAAAACAGAAGAGGCGAAAGCGAACACTGTTGCGGATGATGAAATGGAGATTCTCGAAAAGGAACTCGAAGAGGAGGTTGGGAAAGGGCATTTGCTCATGGAGGAGATTAGATAAGTGTAAAATTAAGTTTAATTGTGAAATTCTTCATATGATTGTTTTTCCTAATGTATTTATGTATGATTTTTCGTCGACACACTGGTTACCAATGAGATTAATGAACTAGAACGCCAGAGGATTTCTGTTCAAGAAAGGAAGCAGGCGATGAAGAAACTTGAGCAGCAAGGAATTTGGGCTCAGTAAGTATATTTTCTGTTTTGAAGTTGCTTTGTCATCTGTAGTTATGAACTGTTAATTTCGTAGCAATTTCCTAATTCCAGTAAATTTTGAATCTATTTAAGAATTCTGCAGTATCAAGTATTGTCTGGCAAGCATGATTTTTATGTATTTTTAGTTGGAACTTGGAAGTACAGAAGTTTTACCTTTTATGTATACAAATTTTAGGTTATTGGCTCCTTTCTTTCTTCTATCGATTGCTTATGGTTAGAAAGATTAACAAGGTAGACACTCCTATGAAGATGGCTGCTTAATGTTTAAACTACTGAACGTTTTGTAGGCTCATATTTTTTCCATGACATAGATAAATGCCAACCTCTTCATATCTTAAAGCCATGGAATATCTGTCCTACGTTGAAAATGGGAAACTTTTCTACAAGGTATTTGAAGTTTGCTAAAGGAAGAGAGTGAGAACAAACAAGGGTAACAATGATTAGTAAACAACACTACCAAGTACAAAAAGTTGTCGAAGTTATTGTTTATAAACGAGGTGGACTAGACTTACATCAAAGGTTAAGAATGCAAACAAAGTCCCACATTGTTTATAAAGTGAGGACAACTATTTCCATTGATACGGGACTTTTTGGGTGAAACAAAAAGTGAAGTCACAAGGACTTATGCCAAAAGTAGACTATATTATACAATTGTTGAAAGATGTGACGGATCCACTGCCCTTCACATATGGAACTGTAGTTCATTCCAAAACGGAATTTATGGTAGTTGCAATTATTGTATTCTTTTTAACTATGAACTTATAAACTGGGTGGCTGTCAAAGATCCCTGACAACTCAAGTCTCAGTAAACTTTTGTTGACATTAACTTGATAATTGCCATTCTTCTAAATAGATGCATATTTTCTTATCCTTTTTTTTTTCTTGCAGGAGGAAGCTTTCAATGTATGCTTCGGTCACTGATATAATACCAAACATGGACGATCAGTCTAAAATTTCTGGCCGTATCCTTCGTCTGAATTTATACTCTTTTCTGTTATATTTTCTTTTTCCCTATTGCAATTATTTTACCTTGACGTGAATCAACTACAGATATTGTGGACAGAAATAAACGGGTTGTGCAAGAGTTTGAATTCGACCCCACTAAGATGTCTTCTTTTGATATATGCAATGGCATTTGGAATATGATTAATTCCCCATAGTATTAGACATCAATTACATTGTGACTTAGAAGCTTGCTATGGCTTGATCCTTCTTTCTTCACTTCATGGTATTAAATAGAACGTTTATTTCGTTGTATATGTATGTTTAAAGGACTACTTTCTAAAGTCCTGTCATTTATGATAACCTATTGTAAATCACAGCTCCTTAGTCCTTGATGATTATTGAAGAAAAGAATGTCCGTCTATGTTAGGCAGCAAGCCATGAAAATGGTAAATGATGTTGCTCATTTTCATGGATATTTGATTTTCAAGGAAGCAAATAACTCTGTATCCATTCCACTCAAATTCTATGATCTATTGTAATCTGATCATATAATTTATGACTATTAGACTTATTTAGTTACTTTGTTAATTAGTTCAGATTACTGTTTTACCTTGTGTTAGTTTGTTACTTCTCTGTTATTAACTTTAATCCTTCTCATTGTATGTATATACTTCCTTGGAAATGAGTAAAGTATGTGTATCATTTCCTCCACTCTACATCTGTTAATAACTATGGGTCGTACAATGAAAATATTATGATCATGGGATGTTTATATCAACTTCTGCTGTAATTCTGAGACAATATTCTATGATAATAGTACTTATTTGTAGAACAAGCAGCAAACTTTCATGCATTGTTCAGAATATAATTTGGACAGAGAAACAACCAAGAAACTCATCAGCCACCAGAAAGCAAGAAGGACAAGATCTAGCCATCATTTTCCATTCATGATATCAGATTCAATCTCCATAAGCTTCATTAGATAGAGTTCAGAATATCGGGTTCTAGTCTTTCCCTTGATCTTTTCTTTAACAATTTTAAATTACTTCCAAACTTTTAGACTGTCTGAGCGAAGGCTACATTACAATCAGCACACAAACATTAGCATCTTCTTATCATAATTCTAAAACTGAAATATTTATATTCTGGTACTGTTATTTCAAATGAGAAACTTCTCCACTGACTCTAGTATCTACTCTTCTGGCTGGTTTGATCTTGAGATCTCTCCTTGCCCGCATTTAAAATGTTGAGTTTCTCGTTGTAGTTGCATAACAGACTTGACTTCCTCCATTGGCATTTTCCAGGTATTGGCGGTCATTGAGTTGTATAGACTTGCAAGCTTCTGGTGCAGCACTGCCTTTGTAAGCTTTGCAAATGTAGGCCATGAAGTTTTGGTAGTCCTGATTCAGACAAAAGAAAACAGCTTCATTTCAAAGAATCACATGGCAAAGAACAAGGATAAAACTAGCTCAAATTGAAGCTGACTGACCTCCTGGAGAGGGTGATTATCAACAATGACCCATGGAACAAATCGATGAGGCGGATTGAGGTGAGTAGTTTCTGAAGCATAGTTTTGTTCAAGCTGCATTTCATTGGCTTTACTCAGGGTTCAACCAAGAAAAAAAAGGAAAGAAACAGAGAGAGAAGATGATAAGAAAGCAATGTTACCACTTTCCCCTGCCCATTTCTGTAGCAATCTATTGGTATAGCACTCAACTTGGCAATGTCAAAACACTTTGTCCATTCATTGTGTCTGTTTTGCACTGTCAATCCCTCAACACAATGGATGAATCTGAAATGTTTTTCCTTCACAGACCAAAACAAAATGGCAGATTTATCCATCTTGCCAAGTATCCATTAACAATCAAAAGATTTCAATTTATGAAACTTGGAAACATCCATAATAATTTTCTTTTAATTTTTTAATGCTTGTTTATTATAACATGTGGAATATAAGGATATGTACTTCCAACTTCAATGAAAGGGCAAATCAATTATTGTTGAACAATATTCGCTCTGAAGATATATTTTCTTAATTAAGTAATATAAATTCTAGATTCTTAAAGAAAGTTATATTTGCAAGATTTTAGATGCATATTAAAAAAAATACATGTGAATATTTATAATAGTAAAAGAGTTTAACTTAACGTTATATAACATATAAATATAAATATAAATGTGTTAGTAACAATCAAGAGATTTGTGATATGAAAATATAAATGTGTTAGTAACAATTAAGAGGTTTGTTATTTGAATCTCTCCCCTTATTGTAGGTAAAAGAATTTTACTGTATTGAGATAAATTGAAATCGTGCAAGCTTCAACGGTGTTCAACATGCATTCATCTGGTCCATGCTGCACACAAACAATAATATATTTAGTTTTTTTTTTCTTTTTTTTTTTTTAATATCAATGGAAAGATCTAAACTTTTTATATACATAATTTAATCGATTTAGTTACGTAATTTGACATAGAATAATAAATTAGAATGGAATTATTAAAGATTAGTTAGAAAAAGTTGTTTTGAATAATGAATTTAATTTAGTAAAGTAAGAGACAAGGGCATTAATAATCATAATTATAATGGAGTATGGGTATGGGAGTACCAGCATGAGTGCAGTTCTGGGGAGTAGCAATATTAAATGCCCCACCGACTATTTTCAAACAATAATTTTCACCATTAATTGGTTTATGGGGTAAATTAACTTTTCTGTTATGAGTTTTCAAAACCTTTCATTCAAACCGATTAGCAATAAAGATAGAGATGCACTTCAAACCACACTCAAGTTTTTATTTATTTAATAGAAATAATTTTTTTTTAAAAAATTAACTAATTTATTAGATATAAAATTAAATTTTATATTTGATAAAATTTTAAACTTTTGATTAAGTTGGTAAATGTTCAAGTTTTTGTCGAATAAATTTCAACATTTTTAATAGGTCCCTAAACACCTTTAAAATTTTAGAAATTTATTATACAATAAATTAAAAGTTCAAATACTTATGATTTATTTTTCTTTTTTTTTTTTAAGTTGACTATATAAACACAAAACCTTGTAATTTAACCTTGAAAATTATCATTTATTTTATCTAAAATATCTAAAATGCCACGGGTACTAAATTATAATAACAATTATCATGAACATAACTCAATTAGCATATGTATTTTTGATTTATATGTCATGGTCCCTTGCTCAAAAGAAAAAACAATCATAATAGCAATGGATAGTCAATAGAAAAAGTGCAAAATACTCGTAAACTTTAACCATACAAGTCCTATAGATTTTAACATTTCAATAGTTTAAGTCTCATTTGATCTTTAGTTTTTAAAAATTAAGAGTATAAATACAACTACTACCTATTAATTTATGTACTTAACACTATTGTTTTAAGAAATCAAGTTATATTTTAAAAATTAAAAGTAGATGATTATTTTGTATTTTTTCTTAAAAAATTATGATTATTTTCTCACAATTTACTCTTTCAAAATGATAAAAAATAAGTTTTGAAAGATTACTTTCCCTTAATTTTTAAATTTTTATAAAATTAATAAATATAAATAATATTTGTATACTTAATTTTCAAAAACTAAGTAATTATAGACAGTAATCTTTAAAATTTATTTTGGTTGGTGGTATTTGATTGAGAATTGAAAATATAGATTTTTTTTAAAAAGAAAAATAACAAAGTAAAAAAACGTGGGGGATTTGAGAAGCTTACCTGGCAAAAGAAGGCGCCGTCGGGCTGGATCCAGGCGTTGCCCCAAGGGATCATCCGGAGATTGACGGCGGAGATCAGTCCATTTTCAAAAAGCTTCACCAAATGGTAAACCACGAAGTTCGCACAGAAAGGGCAGAGAGCTTCGTAATACACTGACACGGTCACTTTTTCAGACGCCGACGGCGGCGGTGCCGACAACAGCAACACACCACACAGAGCCGTCACGGCGGCCGACCACCGGCCAAGGCGACTCATTATAGCTCAAGCAACCCAATCCCGGATCATGCCGAACCGGACACGATGCTGTGTTTTATAAATCTGGAGCCTTTCGTCTTTCCTTTCTCTTTTTCTATATTTTATATATTTTGCTTTATTTTTTGCTTTTTCTTTATCCCCCACTTGCCTTACTATTTATCCATTTACCTTATCATTCCATTCCACTTCTAATTGTTTCCATCAAAATTCTAAAATCTCCTAAGTGTTTTAGAATCATTTCTGTACATGACATAGGACTACTTTAAACATTTGTAAATGTTGGAATAACACAGTCAACTACTAGGATTGGTGTATTGCAATGGGTCAAGTTATAAATTTTACACGATATTTATATGAACTCCTAATAAGTCCTTAAAATTTTAAATTTGTGTCTATTTAATTTTTAATCTTTAAAAAATTACAACTCTTTAAACTATCAATGGTGTGTTATTAGGATAGGAGGTCTCTTCTAACTTATTCGACCTTTTTTTTAAAAAAAAATCATTGATACAAAAATGAAAGTTTTGTGCTCGAAGTATATTCAATTTTATATCTTAAGTAATTTTTTTTTTTAAATTCCAAATATGTTAGAGTTTTTTTAGTTCAACAATATGTTGGATGGAAGTTTGAATCTATGACTTGGTTGTTCAAGTGTACGTGTTTTATTATAGTTGAGCTACGCTCATTTATCATAGACTTATTGCACATAGAATTGAAAATTTAAGAACTTATTAGATGTTTTTAATGTTTAGAGATCTATTAGAAATAGATTCAAAAGTTCTGTACCAATTAGATACTTTTTAAAGTTCAGTGACATTTTACACACAAAATTAAAAATTTGTGGACTAAACTTGAAATTAGCATTATTTTGTTTTGTTTTTTTTTTTTTTTCATCGTGAACGAAAACAAAAGGTTGAATTATAAATTAGGAAGGACCATTAGGATTGGATATCATTTAGTTAGTAATATTAAAATATTTGTCTTTCATAAGTCATTATCATTAACTCAATCAATTTAATACATGGCATTACTTGATCACTTGTACTGCCTAGGACTTAGAAAGTTGGTTTCCAATTTACCACTTGAATCAGTTTGCAACTAGAGAAAAAAATTGGGCCACCTAATATACTTTAATTATCACTTCATACCACATGATCCTAAATTATTATACTCAACATGTCACGTATGAATTAAATTTATTATTTGATACAACATTTGAAGATCTACGAATGAAGATATATTATTTATTCATTCGTATAATCTTTTTAAAATGTGAAATTAAGATTTGAAAATTTTAATTGTTTAAATGGAAGATTAGAAAGTTCGAATTTTTACCCCCTATATTTTGACTATATTTGGATGGTGAGAATTGTATAATTTGTAGTATTTGCATAATATATGAAAAAGGGAAAATTTTATAGTAGTACAAAAAAGGTACCAATCTCAAGCTTTTTAAATCTAAAGTGAGTTAGGCATCTAAGTAAGATTGTTTATCTAAAATTTGTTCAACAACTTTTTCTCTTTATTCCTTTTTATGGTCCATCAAGATTTTATACATCAGAAAATCCTATGGGATACTTGGCTTCTAACTTAAGGTTGAATTTACCATTGTTTTCATATAGAATTCAAAAAATATATACATGATAACGTAGTGTTGTACTCAACACACTTCAATGTCTAAATTAATATTTATTTTAAAGTAGTGACAAATTAAGCAGGAATGATGTCACATGTTTGTGTATGAAATGAACTTTTCTATTTAGTGGAAACTCGAGACGACGACTCTATCACTTTATTAGCTGCATATGTCGAGTAGCATTTTGATCGTTAATCGCCAGAGTAAGGCTTCAAGTGAAGTGTAAGCTAAGGTGGGATTCTTCTTAGGTGCACACGTCATAATTTAGATGACAACCCGATTCTAATTTCTTCTACCCCAATTAATGGTCAGTTATATACTCAGTATCGTTTTATCTTTAGCCATAACATGAAGCACTTTCTGCACCCATAATATTCCATTAAAATAATGTTATTTTACCTTTGAATCTTATTATTCCTTAAAACTATATGTTTAGTCTCTAAACGAGTTTTATCATTTTTAGGTTTAAGCTATTAAAAGATTTGACTAATTACTAGTATTGGCAAATGACTGGATCAAACTAAACGTTGGGCTTTCTCGGCCCAAACATATGAGGGCCCAAATACGAAAGGGCCCACTAATTCCAACAGATTCGATCCGGCACAGAATCCAAGACGTCGAAGAAAAATCCTACCGACCTTCAATATAAATATTTCCGAAATAATCCACGCGTCAAACGTTTATTCGTCAAAAGAATCCCCCATCCGACAACTTTAAAAAAATACGTGTAACCTGAAAAGAGCTTCCATTTTTCTAATCGTCACTTCCTCTGCTTATACATACAAGAGAAGAAAGACCCTATTCCAAATCCAAACCCTAACTGAAACAGAAAATCTGAAACAATGGAAGACGGAGTTGCAGATGAATATCCTCAGAATCTCATTCAACGAGGAGGAGATGAAGAAGAAAATGAAAAGTCGAGTGGGTTTCTGAGGAATTTCATTTCTAACATGGTGTCTGCAGAGGGAAGTGAAGAAAAGAAAGCGGAGCAAGAAAAAGAAGAAGATGGAGATAAGTCAAGTGGGTTTCTGAAGAACTTGATTTCAAACATGGTTACTGCAGAGGAGAGTGAAGAGAAGACAGAGGAAGAAGAAGAAAAAGAAGGAAAGACAAATGGGTTTCTGAAGAATTTCATCTCCAACATGGTCTCCGGAGAGGAAAGTGAAGAAAAAAAAAAGGAGGAAGAAGAAGAAGAAGAAGGAAAGGAAAATGGGTTTCTGAAGAACTTCATGTCGAACAGAGTACATGCAGAGGAGAGTAAAGAAAAAACAGAGGAAGAAGAAGAAGAAAAAGAAGAAAAGGAAGGTGGGTTTCTGAGGAATTTCATTTCGAACATGGTGTCTGCAGAGGGGAATGAAGATGAAGAGAAAGAGAAGGAAGATGGTGGGATTGTAAACAGCGTTATTGTTTCTCAGAAAACGGGGGAAGGAGAAAGAGACAAAAGCGGCGGTTCTGAGTCGGTTGAAGAAAAGGACGGCAGCGGTGGCGGCGGAGGTGGCATTATAGACAACATTGTCTCCCACTTGCCTGCTTCACTTCAAGGTGGGTATTTTCATAACATTAAAAAAAATTAAATTAATTGAATTTGAGAGATGAACAGGGTAATGAGAAATTTGAAATTCTTGTGTTTCGTGATGAATGTAACAGGGGATGCAGTGACCACAACAGATGAAGCGGCAATTCTGATACACTCCATTATCCATGAATGAAGCTTTTTTGGTTTTTGATTTTCTTTTGTTTTGTGTTCATAGGTTTTGCTTTCCCATGTAAATTTAAGTTGTCGTGTTCGATTGTTTGGTATCTGTATTATTTTTTGTTAAACAGAGTACATAAGAAATAAAGGGAAGGATAAGAGAAGGAATCTAGATACTGATTATAAGTATAATTGACTTTCAAATTGCAATTATATTCAACTTTGAATCTTTATAATTCCATTACCTTATAAAAAATTCATACTTCATACACCATTTCGATATTAGTCGAGTTGAAAGGCACCTAGTAATTCAGCTGACTTACAAATATTTTCACGATGAAGAGTCTTGTGAAGTATTATCTAATAGAATATCAAGTTATTAAATATAATCAAGTTTAATATTGGATTTTCTCTCATTTACGTTTAACCAATCTATATTCAATACATGTAGTCTTCTAATTTGCCCTATATTCTAAGATAATGATGTTAATGTTATAAAGTAGTGAAAGTACTTGTGGAGTTTAATGATTGACTTCCTAGAAATAACTTTTTTTTTTTTAATTATTATTATTTATTTTTTTATGAAAAATAGTTTTGAAGATTTGGGTTTAATTTTTATTTAGTTTTTAAATTTTTAAATATTACACCTTTTTAATTTTAATTTCTACTGGTTCCTAATGTCAATTTTTTTTAGTTGTATTTTAATTTAATTAAATTCCTACAACTTCAAGATTTACACTATTTTTGAATTTCAACTTTTAATGTTTGCTTTTAGTCTTTGTATTAATGTTGATCAATTAATTTAAAAGAAATAATTAATTAGCATTAGTCTTCCTTCACTATTAAAAGTAATTTAAAAACTTCATTTTACAATTATTTTAAATTAATTAACTGAAATTTAACATCAAATATCAAAGTGAGTATCAATAACAAAAGACAAAGGTAAAAGTGCAAAAATACTAAAATCTAGAAACCAAATGAAACCTAAACTATTTAAACTCAAAATTCAATGAGAGTAGTGTACTATTATGAAACGGAAACTTAGCGATCAAATGAAAATCAAACTCAAACTTAAATATGATATTCAAAAATTTGGGAACAAAGTAAAAATCAAACTCAAAATTTAGGGGTAAAAAAGTATATATATATATTTTTAGAGTATTTAAGAATTTTATTCCTACCACCCTAGATTTAGAGAGAAGAGAAATGGACATTGAAAGGGTGTTGCCAAATGTGATGAGTCAAAAGATGAAAATAGTTTACACTTTGTTTGAAGCTATTAACATTTCAGAAGCTTCGATGTGGGCTGGTCAAGAACTATGTAATTACTATTTTCATCACTTAATATAGTAGTTTAGATTTCAATAATTTAGTTGGTTTCAATGAAGACGGTTTGATCCACACCCTTGAAATTGCTAAATTGAATTGAGGATACAAAAGGCGGTAGAGATGAGATCTCGTAAAGTAAGGATTGAATAAGACACTTATCTAAGTTTAGAACTTTTTGCTTTTATTTTTATTTTTATTTTTTTTTAATAGAGAAATATATCAAAACGAGAAATAATTAAGTATACGAAGAGTCTCAAACCAAGAAAATGATACAAGATTCATGAAACCCAAATATCTTATTCGAGAAACTCGTATACTTTAGGTATTTTAAAGAATTAAGCTTGAAATTGTATATGTCATTATTATAGATAATTCAATGGAAGAAGAGGAATTAAGAGAGTCAAACAAAGGAACAAGTATAGAAACAATGGTAAATGGAATTCCCCATGTACCTAAATATCAAGATAACTATTGACTCATCAATTAAAATTACTCAATAAGAAGCATGAGGAGAAATTATTCTTTAGCAAGACAACATCCTTAGGTCCTTCATCGATGTGGATGTGATGGAACCTCGAGTAGAAAGAAAGTCTAATCATGGCAAAAAATGTGGAGTTTTCTCATCTGATCGTAGAAACAAAGTACGCTAAAATTTTCAATCTATTTAATTATGGAAGAAATGTAAATTTAGAAGTGGAGATGGCTACAAAGAAAATAATTGATCCATCTTATCTCTTCAAAATCCATTCATATACTGATTGTAAACAATCTTGCAACAACATTTTCCATCAAATTCCATATATTTTGGACAAAGTCTATAATTCGATCTCCATTTTGCCCTCAACCCACCCTACAAAGATGAGGATTTGATGGAACTTTGATGAGATGTTTGATATATAGCAAAGGATTTTAGGCTATACCCAAGTGAATGTGATTCATACACCATCTCATGGGTGGCCCCCTATACTCACCATTTTAGGCTATACCTGAGTGTATTGTTTTTTGAGTTTGTGTTTCTTGCCATTTTTAATCACATGTGGGTTGAGAAGATATTAAATGGCTTTTTTTTTTCTTTTTTTTTTTTTTTTTTTTTTTTTTTTTTTTTTTT
>QLSR01001481.1:408253-433914 GCA_031780015.1 Citrullus colocynthis
TATAATTTTAAAGAAGTTTTATTTGTATTTTTTAGAAAAAAAATAATCAAATTACGCTCTCTAGATTGTATCAATTTAAAACCTAATTTTTTATAACTAAATCAATTTAGACTCTTTGTTAGTAACTTATACCTATTTTCACTTAATTCTATCTAAAGCTAATTCAAAACAATTTTTTTTTTAAAAAAAACATTTCTTCTCCCAAAAGTGTGAAGAAAGATTACCATCACGTAATTCTTTATAAATAGTTGAAAGTAAGAAAAGATAAAAAAAAAAAATCTTCCATATCAATTAAAAAGAAATACTATTTGTTTGATTTTAGTATTTCTCTTCAATTTACGTTAATATTTGCATTTAAATAAGTTTTATACATGTGTAAACTATGCATTATTGGTTTTTAAATGAAATTCTAAGAAAATGTGTAAATAGATCTACTTATAAAAGTTTGGAGTTTTAATTACTACAATTAGTAGTTTGGTATTATAAGTGATACAATACCAAAGTTTTGAAATATAAATTGATTTTTTTTTCTTTTGTTCTTTTTTTACAAAAGAATGATATGGTATAATCTACATTATATTAGCTAATTTTTATATAGAGCGAGACATGACCGCCCATAATGAGTCTAGAAATATGCCTAGACTATGTCGAACTTTGTAGTAATGAAATTCAACTATCAATAGTTTAGAAAATAAGAAGCCTATTAAAAATGGAGACATTTGCAAATATAGCAATTAAACTCAAAGTATTAGTAGATATAGCACAATAAAAAAAATGCAAATAATAGCAAAATTTAGATCAACTTTTGAAGTTTTTTAGTGATAGACTATATCACTAATGAGAGTCTATCACCAATAGATTTTGTTATATTTGCAATTATTGAAAAAATACTGTTATACACTTAATTACTAATCCTAAAAGTTCTATCCATTGTCCTTAAAAAAATGTTATACAATTAAAGTTGATCGCTGGAGTTTCTAGGATTTAAGGTTTTCACTAGATTCTTTAGAATAAGATAAGATGAGAATATTAAAGGTCTAAGAATAAGAATAAAATGACTGTATTTGATTCTACATGGCAATGCTATCAAATTTTTGTATAAACCAATTATATGCCTATTTGTTTGATGAAATTCATTATAAATTTTATTTAATTGAAATACATTAATAATGAATTGATATTCCAATAAATATTAATTTGATAATTTAATTGATGTACTAACAATATAATTTAATTAATTATAAATACTGGACGAATAGACAATAAATATGCTGCCCATAAATTTGCACTGCGTGGATTCCCACTTTATATAGGGTGCGGAAGTTAAAAAAGGCATACCTCCGCTAAAAGACCCAAAATATATATATATATATATATATATATATAGATTATATTTATTTATTTACCTAAATAATTTAGTGTCACCCCCTTCTCCGATTTTCTCTTTTTTTTTTTTTTTTTTTTCGTAAAACCACTCTACGTTTCTAATTAACCCCTACTTGATGACTTAGGATATGTTTGGGAGTGATTTTAAAATAACTAAGATCACTTATGTCATTTTTAAAATCATTGTGAAACACATTTTTAATCCTTCAAAAATAATTTTGATGAAATGAAAATTGTATAAAATTGTAAAATTGAAAACTAAATTGATTTTGACTGATTAAAAATGAGTGATTTTAAAAATGATAAAAGTGATTTTGCAGATTTTAAAAGCACTCCTAAACATGCACTACATTACACTAATTTAGTACTAATTTACCCAGTACCATAGCTAATTTTTTCTATTTTAAAATTAAAATTTACCAAACACTATTTTACTTTTGTTCCCAACTAATTTTTCTAGAAGCACAATTGCCAACAATCCCAAACGAAGCCTAAGTATATATAAAGAAAATTAAAAGTATAGGAAATCCTCAATCGTGGGAATAAGAGAAGCCTAAGCAGATATAAAGAAAATAACTTATTCTCATGCCCAAACTAAAGGGATCGACCCCTAACTCTTATCCAAGCTAGGAGTGTTCGTGAATCAAGTTGGGTTGGCACACTATTGAGACCCATTCAATTTTTTAGGTTGTAAGCTTCTTCAACCTAAATAACCTTTATTAAATATTGAATTCAACCCAATCATAAAATATTTGGAATGGGTTTGTTCGGATTAGGTAAGTTGTTTAACTTTTCGTTTTAAAAATAAGTAAAATGTTAATACGTAGAAATGTTAATAAATAAAATGTTAATATGTAGAAATGTTATTTAATTTTTTTTAATATATTGAACTAGGATTGGCAATCCAACTTTAATTTATATTATGAATACCTTTTTCCAAAGTGCTAAAAAATTATATAATTGTATAATAAGTATTTATAAAAAATTAATAATAAATTGGGTTGGTTTGAGTTATTTTAGGTGAACTCATCAACCAACCCAATCCAACCGAACCCAAACTGTATAAATTGGGTTGGGTTGAACAGGTTTTTGAGGTCATCGAATTTTTTGAACCCCCTAATCTAAATGTCTCCTTATCATATATATATATATATATATATATATATATATACACAAATGTTAGAGACAAAGCAATATATACTTGTATTTATATACATTTTTACTTTGAAACATACGGTACTGATGGGTTGTTTAAATTACTCAGTTCATTATATTAAAGTGTAACTTAGACTAAAGATCTAACACGAACTCCAAGTTGTCACAAACTTGATACTCAAATTGTGGTTCCCATTAGCTTTCCGTGGAATTGAGGTTGACTTTGAATTCACTAAACCTTAAAAGTCAGATTCAAATCACAAAGTTCCATTTGATCCAAGTCCCATCACAAAGAGAGAGAGAAAAAAATATGGATAAAACCAAGGGGTAGCAGTTGGTGAGATGTCAAAGCAAAGGCAGGCAGTTAGGGGCTGCACATGATCAATTCCTACTACTACCACTAACATAATTAACATTAATCTTACCTCAAAATGTCCTTCTTATCTTCTCAACAGTTCCATTTTAATCTCCTTAACTAAAGCAGTATTTAACTGTGTCCCAACCTTCTAAAACCAACTCTAAAGTTTAAAAAAAACGAACTTATCCATCAAAGATAAATAATTTATACACTACGTCCATTATAGAGACAAAAGAACCCTTTTGATAAAGGAGTTGAAGTATCAAAATATGGATCTGAGAAAAAGATGAAAAGGACAAATATATACGTAGAGAGAGCACAAATAGAAGAGATTATAGAAAAGCCAACCAACCGTTTGACCATGGCCCCAATTGTCCAACTTCCACAGTGTGTTTTAATGGAAGAGAATCTAGATGTAAAGGATAGATGAGGAAAGCAAAATCCAAGACATTTACTCAATATTTAATTTGATATTTCATGTCATCCTCAAATATCCCAAAACGCTCCTTTTCCTTCTCTTTCCATCTTAAATTTGAACCAAAATTAACCACTTTCAGTGTATTTGGTCCTCATTTCCATGGTCTTTTGTGTCTTATCCTTCTTGGTTTTTCACTGTTTTTCATCCAAATTGAATTCAGCTCTAAATTCACCGATTTTGGAGATTTGATGGGATTGCTTGTAAAGGCGATACGAATAATACTCCAAACGTCCGTCTTTGTCTTCTTTATTTATTAACTCTGGTTTTGATCCTTGAGAGAGAGAGAGAGAGAGAGAGAGAGAGAGAGAGAGATTGTACTATATAAATCAAAGGTTGGTTGAAGAGTGGAGTCTGCAGGTGAGGAAGATGAAGAGATGGCGATTATGGGGTTGTTTCAAACGCTCGTTCCTCTTCCCCACTAAGCTGTTTTTTCTCAGAATGAACTCACAGCTTCTCCATAAGCCTAAAGGTAATCTCTTTTTCTCTAACTTGTTTCAGAAATAGGTTAAAATGGCTGGCAATACCCCTTTTCATACGTGGTGTTTTCAGTCTCTCTTTCGTTGGGTTTAATGTTTTGTATGCCTTTAATGAAAGCTTGTTTAATGGCAGGCAATAGGAATGGATTACTAAGCCTCTACAAGGACATCGAGTCTTGTGGAGAGTACAGAGATATCCAAGTAATGTGGGATATGATTCAATCCTGTCCTTCCCACAATGTCCATGAAAACACAAGTAGTAGCTTCAGATTGGGTTTTTCTTCAACTTGGAGATCATTCTGTTTCCAGCCAACTTGAAAACAGAACCTGCTTTCATCTTCTACTCCGCACAGCACCACAGAATGTTCATATATATACATATAATAATAATAAGGAAAAGGATCACTTTTGGAATGTGGAAATTTTCATTCAACTACTCAAGATCACAAAGCTTGTCTTTGATTGATGTGTTTCCTTTGTTTCCCTTTCATCAGATGATGAGAAGAGCTTTGGATCAATACCCGCTTTTCGAGTTTCATCAACATTTGTAGTAACCTTGCTGATGTTGTTCATGATCTGCAAGAAAAGTTTGGTTTTTGTTTGGTTTTTACTCATCAGTTGAAGATGACAACTGTCTGGGTTTTGGTCTGTTTCTTGTTGTGTTGATGGTCTGATTTTTTGAAAAAAAATGGTCCTTGTGTTTTGAGCCATTCATTTGCAGATACCACATTGGACAAGAATGTAACGCCAAAAGCTTATTTTGGGAGGAAACTATTAGCTATCAAACTTATTATATTACGAATAAAAATTTAATGATTGATATATGAGTGCACGAATCTACCAATTATGCATCTACCTATGTTTTTCCCACATTTATTATTAGTGTTACCACAGTCCTTTGGGATCATTGCAAACATCACCTTGTAGTTGTAGTTAGTTCAATAAATGTCAAGTTGAGCCTGACTCATCATAACTTTGACCAAAAAATTAGAGGTTCAAATCTTGTCGACGGTAGTTCGCAAATTTACGACTCATTTCTCTTTGATGTAAAATAAGAGTGAAATCTGCTAAACTATAAGAACGCCAAGGAGCTAAGATAGGGTAATAAACAACACATTCAGGAAAACCCCATATGGAGAAGCTGTATTCGATTCCATTTTGTCTTTGCTTCTATTCATTGTGGATGGAATTTAGTTTGAAACAATCCTTCAATCTTCAAGCAGGGTCTCGAGGCTTTCTTGCCTCCTAAATCCTTATGACCTTATCTTTCCATATCCTAATTCTCATCAATGAGAAAGAAATATAGCTTGTAGGAGGAGAAGGAAATCAAAACTGTCATTGGGAGGGAAAAGAGAGAACCTTCTTTAACAGTTAAGTAAGGAATCCAACTCACTAAAAGATGCTGCTTGAATTTGACTTGAGAATAATAGATAAAGATGAGAAAAACAAAGGATGCAGCCAATTTGCCACTACAAACAGATCAGTGATCTCAATACTTGTTGACATTATACCCAATTGTGTTTTTTCAATTTAAGATCTAGTTCCCTAACATAGGTTAGAAGTTACCGACAATATAACACGCTTACATCTGAAGTAGACAATATCTCGCTATGAAGATCTGTGTTCTAACAATTCTCAAGAATCTTCTAAACATAATAACTTTCTTGTAAAGAAAAGATATCTAAACTTTAGTGTCTTAGACAGTGATAGAGTCTTAAAAGTTATATAAGGGAGAAAGGTGACAGACAGAGTAAGCTTTTGGGTCTTAAAGTTATAAATTGCTGACTTAAAACCTACAGTTCATTTACAATTGAACAAATCTAATACTGTGTTATCAATAGAATCTCCAGAAAGACATTTGATTCTCTTAAGATAAAGGATAAGAATAACGCTCTGTTGAACACCAAGTTCAAACCTAAAACCATGTCTCGTTCATCATTTTTTTTATATAAACTCAGAATTATTGCAAAGAATTGGTTGAATGAAGATGAATCAACATGAATGAAATCCGTATCTTAGTAGATATTTTACAGAACTTGTAAAAGGAATTATATGATAGCTCCACTAAATGATGCTCAGTAATGAAAAATATGCAGAAAGAAGAGAGAAAAAACATCACATCACAAAAGCTATGGAGCAAGGCGACAATCTCATTCCATTGAAACAGAAATCCACTGATTCGAAAATCTCTTAACGCCAATTTCAACTCTGGAACTTTCAAACCATGGCCACAAGCGTCTCGCACTCTCCCGATTTCCGCCCTGAAGTTTCAGTTCCGCCGCCGACCCATGACGGCCTTTACTTCTGGCAGTTCATGATCGCCGGGTCAATTGCAGGGTCGGTCGAGCACATGGCGATGTATCCAGTGGACACTCTCAAGACCCGAATACAAGCCCTCGGCGGCGGATCGTCAACAGTCCGACAAGCACTCGGCTCGATTCTGAAGGTGGAAGGTCCGGCAGGGCTCTACCGTGGAATCGGAGCAATGGGTTTGGGAGCAGGACCTGCACATGCAGTCTATTTCTCAGTGTATGAGTTTTGCAAAGAAGGGTTTTCAATGGGAAATAACAACAACCCATTAGCGCACGCCATTGCTGGAGTTTGTGCGACGGTGACGAGCGACGCGGTGATAACGCCGATGGACGTGGTGAAACAGAGGCTGCAGTTGAAGAGCAGTCCTTATAAAGGGGTGGGAGAGTGTGTGAGGAGGGTTTTGGTTGAGGAAGGAATTGGGGCGCTGTACGCCTCTTATCGGACGACGGTTGTGATGAACGCACCGTATACGGCGGTGTATTTTGCGACTTATGAAGCTGCAAAAAGGGGATTGAAGGAGGTTTCACTGGGAAGTGACAACGATGAGAGGCTGATTGTTCATGCTACGGCTGGTGCGGCAGCTGGGTCTCTTTCTGCTGCTCTTACAACGCCATTAGACGTTGTGAAAACTCGGCTGCAGTGCCAGGTAAATCTCTCATTCTTCTTCACCTCTTCACTATGCCAATGTTTCTTAATTCTAAGATTAACTACAAGTTTAGTTACACCCTAACACAAGCTTAGTGTAGCTAGCCTAATTCACGAAGTATGAACCATAGACTAAAAGATCAGATGTTATAGATGTTCGAATTTCTTAGCATAAGTAGTTTATTTCATAGAGTATAAATTATAGACTAAAAGATCACTGTTGAACTAAAAATCAAATTACAAATTCAGTTGAAATCTTAGTTCTTGAGTGCTTGAACATTTCTTACAAGCTCTTTAACTTTGAAATATGATTGAGTCTTTGCCCTATTATCTTAAATGATAACTTGGCCTATAGAACAAAAGTCATTACATACTCTCTTTCTTGAACAAATATGATAAGTTAAGTTAATTTATGAAGTCTGAAGTTAATATTAGATATGTTAGTTAGTTATTACTTGTAACATCCATAGTTTATTAACCATGATAGTTTAAGTATAGTTAAGTCTTGCATTTGTATTTAAATATCGAAATTCTCTCTCATTAATGAAATATATGAGAGTTATTTTTTCCATAAATGTGCAAAGAAGAAAAAGAAGGAAAGATGAGATTGCTAAATAAACGTGCAAACTTCAATGGTAAACTCTATCAAAGTTGAAGTATATTAGTGATTAGTTAGAGAGTTTGTTAGCCTTGATTATAAATAGAGCAAGTAGAGTAGGGGAAGGGAAAGGTAATTTGGAGTGTGAATTAAGACTTGAGAATATCTCAAGATTGAGAGGGTCCAAACCTCAAACACTTTACTTATCTAGTAATTCCATTATCGTTTATCATTCAATATGTTTGGTTCAACTAATCGATACTCTTGTGTCTAATAAGCGCACACAACCATCACGCATACTTGAATCCTCCATAATTACATAACCCTACTCATTTGATTGTAAAGCAACTAAATAGTCATCATGAATCGAACAATCATGAACTCATTTCTTCCAATCAGAGAAAATACTCTCTTCTACAAACAACTCTAATTGGAAATTTTGGTATGGTTGTTTACTGGGTTTACTGTACAAACAGGGAGTATGTGGTTGCGACAAATTTTCAAGCAGTTCAATTGGGTACGTACTTGGTTGTGTAGTGAAGAAAGACGGCTACAGTGGGCTGATGAAGGGATGGATTCCGAGGATGATGTTCCATGCCCCTGCTGCTGCAATTTGCTGGTCCACTTATGAGGCTTCGAAAACCTTCTTTCAACATCTCCACAATGACAACAATTAGAAACAACCTGTCCCCCTTTGTTTTACTCACTGCCAATACTTTCACAACAGGAGTAAACAAAAAGGTCATTACTTACAATTATCTTGTATTCCAATAACAATCATGTTATCCAATAAAATAAATTTACAGATATGAGTTAAAGGGTATAGATTCAGAAATGAGAAATGGATATACTGCTACATCTGATCTCCATGAATTGGTTGATCCCTCTTATAGATCATTCGACCAGAAATGCCTTTTGGACATATGAAAATAGCACGTAATCGTAATATACGGTTGGGAAAGATTCTCAGCTTTACAGTAACAAGTTCAAGAACAAGAATCTAATGGTAATTTAAGCTTTATAGGTACATAAAGACCCAACCAAAAAAGTCCGCACATTTTAGAACTTGTCAACATTTACACCATCTCTAAGGACCTCATACGCCTCTCTTTTCCTGGTTTTCTTCATTCCGGCAGTGAAGTTGAGCTTCGGTCCATCAGAAGTAATACAGGTTACTTTTACCCATATCATCACCTTCGTTTTCATTCCCTCTATGTCTGCTAGCTTTCCCTTCTCCAGATATCCAGTCACAGTGGTGTTAAAGCGCAAGACTGATGAGTCTTTATACCCAACTTCGCAGATTTCTGGGATGAAGACAGTCAGCTTTCCTGTCTCCTCGTTGAACTCATAGTTGGTTGCATCACGAGGGAAAATTCCCACTGCCAAGTCATAATCCTTCAGCAGGTCCGGCAAAGGTTTTTGCATTTTTCCTATGAAGATCAAGAAAGATGGATCATAATAATGTACTAACAAATTCTATCAAATTATAGCTCCATTAAGCACAACACTGATAATATGTAGTCCTGAGCAAACGAGAACAATAGGACAACTATTTTAGTATTGTTATAGCAACCGTATACAGAATTATATAACTTGTAAATTTATACACAACTTTAGAGGCCTTTACCATGACATGTACTGCTATTCGAGTCCAGGAAATAAACATTGCAATCTCCAAATATCATATTAGGTCCCAGAATACTTTCAAAGGAACAAACATTCAAGATTCAGAGAATTAACATTCTTGTAAAGAAAAGAAAAAAAAAAAGAAAAAAAAAGGGGAGAAAAGAGAATTAGCTTTAACATGATGTGATAATATTATTAAAAATAAAAACAGTACCTAATCAAAAAAGGAAAAACTAACCTTTTATTTTATTAACCAACCAGCTAGTTCCTCCTTGAATACTCGTTGACAATGACTGATAATGGAATAGTAGGAGTGAAGGAAGATATATAAGCTTATTATGAATTAATAAATAGTGAAGCAAAAAGTATTGGGTGCAAAAGAAGATATCAAATTATAAATTGCTGTAGTCCACGCACAAAATAAACAATTCAACCTTCAGAAATTTTATATTAAAATAAAGCTAGAGGTAACTATTTTTCTTGGATGAAAGAACTAGCATTGGACCCATTATAAACTAGTCAAATAGTCCATACCATGTATGGAACCACAACCAAAAACTCTGGTTTCCAAGGGGCCTCAAGCATAGGAATTCCAAGCCATATAATATTATGACCAAAAGAAGGGGGAAGCCTTACGTTTCTCCCTAATGAATTTCCCGTTTTCCAAATAACCAGTAAGACAAAAACAGGGTTTTTGAGCTAACCTAGACGTTCAATGGCGCATTAGCAAATTCCCGAACAGAATTGGGAAAATTGACGGGCTCGCTCCGACAGTCAAGATGGAATCAGACTAATTACACTCATCAACACGAAATCCAGGAAGAAAGTGTCAAAACTATCGAATTCAAATTCTCTAACCTAGGTCATTGAACCAAATTTCTTGTCCAGAAAAAAAATCGCCACAACAAATTATTGTAAAATTAAAGCTCTAGGTGTTAATTAAGGCAACCAAATGAATATCAGAAGCTGGATGATTCGACGTATCCGACATCATAAAAGCCCTAATTGTGAAATTTAAAGAAAAACGAAAAAAATGAAAGAACGAATTAAAACAACAAAAGGAAAACGCAAACGGAACCATACAGCAATTAATAAAGGAAAATAAAAAAAGGGGTGAAAGGAGAGAGAAGTGGGTATACATTAATGTCATCGCCGATGGAGCCGATCTCCTTGTTGGCCTTCTGGCTGAACCAATAAGAGCCAACTTTGTTCATAATCTGATCCATTCCGAGCTTCAATTGAACGGAAAAACCAGTAGAAATCGATCCTTAACGAAGAAGCTAAAAGCTAGTTACGTCAATTGGAAGAATCGCAAGAGAGAAGAAATGGCGATTAGAGAGAGAGAGAGAGAGAGAGAGATGAAGTTGTCTCGTCTCCCTCTCCACGCGTTCTTCCGTGCGACTTTTCTGAAAATTGAAATTTAATTGCAACGTTTTCTGTTTTTATTTTTATTTTTTACCCTTTTTATCTTGACGAACTACATGTCGGCCAAGTTAATTGGATGATCCGGAAGGAATACCAGTTTCGAACGAATTACGACGTGTCGTACATGCACCCTTGTGCCCTCAAAATGGCAACAGCTGCGATGTTTATGAGTTCGTCGAGTCGGGTTGAGACGCTAATGCTAAATTTTTGGAAAAAATTATATTTTTAATTTTAGTCTCTAAATTTCCGGTCTAGTTTTTATTTGGTGCATAAATTTTAAAATATTATAAATTTATTATTGCATGTGAGTTTCGTTTCAATTTGGTCATTTTTTAAATAAATATTCATTTTTGTTTCAATTTGGTCATTTTTTAACTAAACATTCATTTTTGGTCTTTAGTGTTAATGCATGTTAATAAAATTAAAATAATTGTTATTAATTGTGGTAATTATTCTATGACAAAACTGGTAGAAATATTTTCAAATATAACAAAATGTCACTATCTATCAATTTTTATCACCAATAGATAGTGATATTTTGTTATATTTATAAATAAGTTGGCTCATTTTGCTATATTTGAAAACATCCTATTAATTAAGTATCACTATTTTTCATCACTTTTAAAATTAAATTTAAATTTTCACTTCATAATTATTTTAAATTAATTAATAAATATTGATGTCAATAATTGAAAGTGAGTATTTAATGAAAAATCGATGTTAAAAAATGAAAAATCTTGAAAGCTAGGGACTAAATGGAAACAAAATTCAAATCTCAAAGGTGAAATTTTAACATTTTGAAATTTATGGACTAAATTGAAACCAAACTCAAAACTAAATGACAAAATATGTAACATTTTTAAACCTAAGGACTAAAAAGCTAAACCAAAACCTAGAGACCAGAAATATATTTTTTCCTAAATTTTTCAAGTCAAATAGTCCTTATTAAATAATTAATCTAACCCAACCATGAAATATTCAAGTTAAGTTAGTTCGAGCTATTCAAGTCATTTATTCAAATTTTTATTTTAAGAAAAGTAGAATGTTAATATAATATGTTAAATGTTGGGCTACTTTTAAATATAGCAAAATAAGCCAAAATATCTACAAATATAGCAAAATGGCATGTTAGACACTGATAGACTACTATCATTTATCATTGTTTATTAGTAATATACAATGATAGACTCTATCATTGATAGTAACATTTTTCTATATTTGTAAATATTTTCAACAATTTTATCATTTAAAACAATTACCCTTAAATGTTCATATATTTATTTTCGATTATTGAATTAATGTTTGCAACTTAATTTCAATATTGTTGTAAATTTGAGGTGCAAAACGATGCAAAAAGAGAACACAATTACCAAATAAATATAATATCATGTAATATAATATACTATTAAATAAAATAAATAACAAAAGTGAAATTATGAAAATAGGAAATTTCTCAAATTCTCCATCTTTCTTTGAATTCTCACCAATGTGTGTCTCTACAAAATTCACCAAATGCAATTATTTAAAGGCAATTTGGCAAGTAGGAGGTGGAATGACTTGGACACTAATATGGTGTATTTACAAGACACATTGAATACTAAGCATAGGCATCTAAATTACAAATATTTTAGAATATTTATAATACTCCCCTTTAGATACCCATTATTGTATGAAATATGCCTCGTTAAAACTTAAGAGGAAAAAACTCAATGGGAAAAAAGTCTTAGTAAAGGAAAAAGAGCACATATTTCATATAGTCTAAGAATCCTAAAAGAATACAATATGTTTGCTCCCCCTCATGTGAACATCACTTGAGACCTCTGAGTCGCCGCATTCCAATGTTGTGCACCAATTTTTCGAAGGTTATGGTAGATAATATCTTTGTAAATAAGTTTACAAAGTTATCCTTCGAACAAATTTGTTGTACTATGATGTCACTATTTTCTTTAAGATCATGATGTAGAAAAGTTTTGGTGAAATATGTTTTGTTTTATCTCCTTTAATATATCTTCCTTTGATTTGAGCTATACATGTTGTGTTGTCTTCGTATAATATCGTTAAAAGATTTTTCTTATAAGATAAGACACATGTTTCGCGAATGTGCCCAGTCATCGATCTCAGTCATACACATTCTTGACTAACTTAATGATTTACAAGAATTTTAACATGGTTTGAGGAAGTAGCCGTTATAGTTTGTTTCACTGATCATCATGATATAGCAGTTCCTCCACATGTGAACAGATAGCCTATTTAAGATCTAGATTTGTGTGGATCAGATAAATATCCAAAATCTGCATAATCAACTAAATCAAAATTTGATTTATTTGAATAAAACAATCTCATATCCATTATTCCTCGAAGATAATGAAGTATATACTTAATTTCATTCCAATGTCTTTTTGTTGTCGACGAACTTTATCTAGCTAATAAATTTACTGAAAATGCAATATTTGGTCTTGTATTATTCGTAAGATACATAAGTGCACCAATTCCACTAAGACATCGTACTTCAGGATCGAAATATATCTTTCTTCACAGACTCCCATTGGAATTTTTAATGGATGTGTTTAGTCCATATAAAATCTTTTTCAAATTTTCCTGGATAAGTTGATTGATGAACAAATATCTTATAGGCTAAATGCTCAATTTGCAAGCCAAAACAAAATTTTGATTTTCCCAGATCTTTCATCTCAAATTCTTTCTTAAGATATTCTCTTGCTTTTGAAAACTCTTTAAGAGTTCCAATTATATTTAGGTCATCAATATATACAATTATAATAATAAATCCTGACTATGATTTCTTTATAAAAACACACGGACATATTAGATTATTTTGATATTCTTCTATCAACAAATATCCACTAAAGCAATTGTACCACATCTGTACTGATTGTTTCAATCCATATAATGATCTCTATAACTTTATTGAATACAATTCCCCGAAAGTTGATTTATATGTTTAAGGTATCTTAAATCCTTATGGGATTCTCATATAAATATCACTTTCAAGAAATTCATATAAATATGTTGTGACTACATCCATAAGATGCATGTCCAGATTTCATACACAGTTAGACCAATTAAATATTTTAGTGCAATTGCATCCACCATTGGAGAATACGTCTCCTCATAATCGATACTAGGTCTTTGTGAAAAACCTTGTACAACTAGTCTCGCTTTATATCTTGTGTCTTGAATATTTTCATTTCTTTTTCTCAAAAATACTCATTTGTATCCCATAGGTTTGACACCTTCCGGTGTTTGGACTACTGGTCTAAAAACCTGACATTTTGAGAGTGAGTTTAATTCTACCTCAATTGCTTTTTTCCACTAAAGCCAATCTTTTCTATGTCGACATTTTCAATAGATTTTGGTTCAGAATTCTCATTTTTTGATATTATATCAAGAGCAACATTATATGCAAAAATGTTATCAATAACTACATTAGTTCAGTTCCATATTTTCTCTGTCATAACATAGCTTATTGAAATCTCATTATTATCTTTGGGTATTTCACCTTCTTCACTAATTCGACTATCAGTCATGTCCAAATTTTCTTTATGGATATTTATATCATCAATCAAGTCTTTTTTACTAATGTCTATTTTTCTTTTCCGAGGATTCCTAACTTTGGAATCCAATAGTCTACCATGCTTTTGACATGTCTCAAACTCATTAATGACAACTTATTGTGTTGGGATATCAGTTTTTTTATGGAACATTTATAGCTGGTATATGTGACTTAATTACTTTCTTTACATTTATAAATACATCTAGTAATTAATTTGCTATAGTTTGCAAATGAATTATTTTCTGAACTTTAAGTTCACATTGATCTGTATAGGGATCTAAATGAGACATTAATAATGCGTTCCATGCAATTTTCTTTTCCAACTTCTTAATTCCTCCCCCTAACATTGAAAAAATTGTCTCATTAAAATGGCAATCAACAAATCGTGTAGTAAATACATCACCCGTCAAGGGTCCAAGATATTTAATAATTGATGGGGAATGAAATTTTCAACATATATTCCTAACCTCCTTTAAGGACCCATCTTAGTACGTTGTGGTGGAGCAATTGGAACATATAGTGCAATCTAAAAATTCTCAGATGGGAAATATTTGGCTCATAGTCATAAGCTAATTGTAATGACGATTACTTATGATAAGCTACATGTCTAATGCGTATAAGTGACGTTGCATGCAAAATAACATGACCCCGTACATATGTAGGAAACTTAGCTCTCGTAAGAAATGGTCTAGCAATAAATCGCAAACGTTTTATAAATGATTCTACTAAACCATTTTGTGTATGAACATGAGCGACAGGATTTTCAACAGTTATCCCAATTGACATACAATAATTATCACGAGCTTGAGATGTAAATTCACCAGCATTATCAAGATGAATAGTTTTAATTGTATAATCAGAAGATTGTGCTCTTAACTTAATTATTTGAGCAACTAATCTTGCAAATGCAAGGTTTCGACTTGTTAAAAAGCACAAATGCGATCATCTATTAGATGTGTCTATTAATACCATAAAATATCTAAATGGTCCACTTTATGGATTAATAGGTCCACATGTATCACCATGAATTCATGCAAAAAATATAGGTACTTTAGCTGGTGATGGTCTAATTATTAATTTGCCTTGAGGGTAAGCATCACATGATAATTCACTGGATTGAAGAATCTTCTAGCTATTCAATAGGTGTCCATTTGAATTTTCAATAATTCTCCTCATCATCATAGACCCTACATGACCCAATCGGTCATGCCAAATTGTAAATATATCAAGATTCATAAACTTCAGGTTCAATGTTGCATATGTTTTAATTATTTGTATATGAGTATAATATAATCCAAAAGATAAAGCTGACAGCTTTTCCAATATACGTTTTTCATGTGAGACAATAGATATAATATAAAGATATTCTATCTCATTCTTTCAATTAATCTCAATATGATAACCATTGCAACATATATCTTTAAAAATTAGTAGATTTCTTTTTGATTGACTACACCAATTGTAAATTTTGTTTCTCTTGGTAAAATAATATTTGCTTTTCCAAAACCTTCAATTAGGTTTGTAGAACCTGATATCGTATTAACTTTTACTTCCAGCATTATTAATTTGGAAAAATATTTTCTACTTGTAAGTATTGTATGTGTAGTTGCACAGTCTACCAGACATAGATATTTATTTTTCATTTTTGAGTCACTCAACATATGAAAACTGTTCATGATTCTTCATTAAACAAAAATAATTACAATAAGAGAAAAGAAGCTACGAAAATAAAAGTTTAACCTTAGCTAAAGTAAACATAAAAGATAGATTCTAAAAAATAAACAACATTAATTTTTTATATCCTCAAAATCAAAAGAAGCACTTGTTATTCCATCAATTGTGCCATTTTTTTTTTTCAGGAGATTCAAATAAGTCTATCACAGCCAAATTTGTCATACTGGAGAGGTAAAATATATCATTATCCCAATATGCAAAATTTGCTTCCACATTTTCCATTTTTCTTGAATTCTTATCTTGTGGAGTTTGTCTTTTATAATCATCATTTTGTGTGGTTTTCTTTAACAATTTCGATGATTACCACAAAAAAAAAAAAAAAAAAAAAAACTTATTTCTTCCTCTACCACAGTCATGACCTCAACCACGATCATGATTATTAAAATTCACAACATTCACTTCAAGAAATGGCTTTGTTCCAGTTGGTTAAGATTCATCATTTTTCATCCACAATTATCAAAATTCACAACATTCATTTCATGGAATATTGTTGCTCTAGTTGACTAAGATTCATGATGATTTTTTCTAATCAATAACTCGTTATTTCGTTCTGCAACGAGAAGACATTAGATGAGTTCAAAATACCTTTTAAAATATTTCTCTCAATATCACTACGTGTTGTGTTGATAATCAATTTAAAAGAAGTATGAATTTAGCATTATGCTTCTTGAAAATGTAAAGATTTTGTTTAATTAAACTCAAGTTTTTCCTATTAAAAACCCAAGTGCAAGTTTATAATAGGTTGTGCCTTAGAGTTAGGGACCATTTATCCACATCGATTATTGCCCTAACAGTCTTTAAAAAGGGTCTCCCTAATAGCACAGACAACTTATAAGCAGAAGACGAGTTGACATTCATATTAATAACATGGAAATCAGAAGGAAATGTTAGGTCATTGACTTTACAAGTACATCTTTAACTAACCCTATAGGCCTAACAAGAGAATGGTCTGCCAACTGCACCAAAATATCAGCAGAGTGCAACAAGTGAGACTGAAACTCAACATAAATAGAAGCATGCATAATGTTAATAACATACCCTAAATCTAGCATTGCATGCTCAAATTTCCTAGTGTTAGGGGTGATAGTCGGCTCGATTTTGTTGGTTTTGAGGCCAACCAAGAACCATACTGAACCAATCAATTTTACAAAGAAGGGATCCAAACCAATGTCCAATAAAGAACAAAACCAATGGATTAGTTTTATTTGGATCAGTTTGATTTTTGGTTTTTGGCATTTTCTTTTTTTCTTTCAATTTTTTATTTTTATTTTCAATTTGTTTTGAATCGATTCTTTTTGCCAATTTTAAATAAAAATGGGTCTATTTCTTTTTTTTATATATATATAAATTAAAATTTGACATTTTTGTTTTTTTTTCTTGTCACTTTTCTAAATAAAAAACATACACATTCCATAATAATTGATCTTTTATCTAAACATCAAATATATATGTACTACAATAATTAAAATACTAAAAAATACTTAATGAATAGTTTGTTTTCAAGGGTATATCTATCATCGGTTCGGTTCTTGAGGACGATTCTCTCTGGAAATTTTTAGAAATAACATTTACTTCCCCTTCACGTCCTTTTTGATTTCATCATGAACTGAAATGTCTAGAGCTCATTGAAGAGGGAAGTCATATTATACTCTATTTTATTCATTATCCTATTAGTGCGGAATGATAGAAAATTGTTCGGAAGAAATTCTAGTATAAAGCTAACTTGGCTCTTCTTGTCTATGACTGCCCCGTTTATGTCACACCCTCTCCCAGATTCCTTCCTAACCTAGGAGTAGGTGCAACCTATACATATATACGTCATCTTATATCTTGAAAACACAATTCAATACCAGATCAAATGTACAAACTTTTATACTAGTGAAACATTATAAGGTAATCATAAGTTATACATAAGATTTCTCAGCTCATAATTTATCATACAAGTGTATTTGTTCAGTAGCCAATACAAAACCCACACTCGTTATGCCACAAAATCATATATGACAAAATATGTACTTAGACTGAGTATTTACAACTATCTCAGAGAACTAAAACCAGGTAAGCCCAGACGATGATCTTCTGTAGGCTAGGCGTTCTGGACACACTCGCTACTTGAAACGAACAACAATAAACAAAAGGTGTGAGCTTAAAGCTCAGTGAGTGACTAAAATGTAAATTACAATATAATCCTTGAGTTAATGCTGATTTATATGTCTTATTAGTACAAGTTGCTGGATCATTCGTGCCATTTAACAAGATAACATAGATACCTTTTTAAGAAGCAGCGGAGCAAAGCTCAACGCTATTAACCTTATATCAAGTATTTCGTCCCTAATATTCATATATTCATGTATTCATACATTCATATGCCTTCACATTTAGTCCTTCGGTGTTTCAACACTCAAGTGCCTTCTCATAATGTCCCTCAGCACTGAGTTTCATTATAATTTCACTACTCAAGTGCCTTCACTCATGGTCCTTCAGCACTGAGCCTTCATATACTGGTTTTCATATGCCTTCTCACGAGGTCCTTCGGCTTTGGAAACTATCTCAATCAATCTCACTAGTGCCTTCACTCATGGTCCCTCGGCACTATGTATCATATATCATATCTCCATAGGCCTTCACACAGGGTCCTTCGGCCGTGGTTTGCATTTAGATAGCACACATACAAAGATTCACATAATATATTCGTTTTCACTTGTACATTATTAACGATGATCCTTGGACAAATTAGAGAGCCACTCACAGTTTGTCTTAGGCCCCGAGCGGATTGTATGTTTTTCCGAGCTCTTCTTGGCCTGTAAAACACATTTCTCATATTAGGTTTCCTTTGAACTCCTTTTTCAAAATCATTAGGTATGCATATTAATAACTAGCGATACTCTATGTTACTAGCGAGACTACCAGCAAGATTCACATTACTGGGTGCTGCACTAGCGAAACTGGATTGAATTAGACTAGCGATATCATCTTAAGGAGCGATACCTAGCGAGACTTCAGCGAGAGTTGTGAGACGCAGAACTCCTTTGCTTTTATCAGCGACACTCGTTCCACTGCTCACTCTCCCGCTCCTTAGCGATACCACTGTCTAGCGACACTTGATACCACAGTTTTCCTTCCTTCCCTTCAAACTCTTCTTTTATCCTGCTAAAAACCATATTACAGCCAAAATCAGAACTTTTCTCCTTCTACAATCTTGTAAAGTAGTGAGTTTCCTAGCTTACCTCAAAATTTTAGGCCATGATTCGTCTTCATTTAAGAATTATTCCCAAATAACTTCGGCTGCCTTGATTTGCTTAGCAGTTCAACTTTGCTTACTTCTTCCTAAAGATTAACATATTTTTGCTCGGATTTAGCTTAAACATCCTTCATAGAAGTTGTTAAGAATTGATTCAAATTACTTACCTCAAAATTTTAGTTCCCGCTTCAACGTCCTCGATTCACTCTCCTTCAAACACCGATTGGTGTCCAAATCTATCAGTAACAATCAAGCTCCTGCTTCCAGCTTCAAAATCATCATGAAACTGATCTGATTTCCACTCAAATTCGATATAAGTACCTTATTCTACCTCTCCTCGTTGTTCGTCTACAAAATAGAGTTAATCTGAGTTCGAAAATGTATCCAAAAAGGCTTAATTATTCGATGCACTCATTTATATGTCAATATAAATCACCGACTTACCAGCTTTAACTTCATCCTCCTTCTGGAATTTGCCAACGCCACCTTCCGCGCATGGCTTTAGCAATGCATAGTCTCAACTTACTATGCCACTGATTGCTCCACGCTGAATAGCTGATTACCGCATGGCCCTCTCGGCCACTTTTCTATGTCCGACGCATACCATCCTTCAACGCATAGGTCTTTCCAACGCATAACAATGCCAATTCCTAGTACTTAGTAGCCTTCAACTTCCACGCTGGGCTGCCTTCTTCAACGCATGCCTACCAGCTGCCACTCTTGGCAGTTTAGACATACCTTCAACACATAGTCACCCATCACAAGACCAACACTTAACCATTTTTACTCCCCCACAACTTGGCCAAATTCTTTACTCGCCTGCCCCATACTTCTTCTTACTTACCTTCTCTCGAATACAACTACGGGGCTTACAGTTTACTTCCGCAATATTAAAGTTAACTATCATATCCAAAACATGTTCGCTAACAGAGGTTCCATATTTCATGCGAAAGTTGTAAACGTATTTGATAACATCATGTCTAACCGATGAGGACGGTTGTCCAAACATCGCCTACTGTAAGTCCATGATTTCCTTAGCGGTCATCGTGTTCTCATGCTTCTTGGACAAACACATCTGATATACTTGCCAAGATGTAGACTCAAGTCTTATCATTAGTCCTAATCCATCTGTCATATGCATCCCGAACATTTCAATTTGCATTTGAGCAGGGAGTTGGAGAACATTTCTCCGTTAAAATGAACTGCAAATCATCCATAATTTGTATAGTGTTCATGTTTGATTCCCAAGTTCCATAGTTATCTCCATTAAGTTTTTCAAAAGCAAGTAGTAGTATGAACGAACTAGCCACTGCTGGAAAAATAAATATGAGTTGCTAATTAACTTTATAATCCAATCAGGCTTAGCAAGTAATAATGTACCCATATTTTATCATTCTATTGCAATGATATTTTAGTGAGTTAGAATAACTGCTACCAAGGGGCAGTTAATTACTCATTCATTAAATCAATACATTCTTGATTAAATACTCATACCATAATAACTCTTATTCCTATAGTATTTATTTATCATTTATTTGGACAAAAATACTTACTAACACTTAGTAAAATTTTGTAAGTGTGACCCTCCATTTTTCAGATTTCAGAGATCGAAATCAACAACCTTTCGAGGGAAAGAGAATGTTGAAAACGAACAACCCTCCTAATGGTGTTGTCGTGGTAGGAAACGACTAGCAGGTGCATCATTGGAATCTCATGGTGCAACCTAATGGAAGAGATCGTAGGATGTGTTAACACACTCCCTTCACCCACTTACTATGAACTACTTCCCCTATTCACCTTGTTATTGACTTATCCAAACACTTTTTGAGTAGAGGCCACTCCCAGGGCGACTCGAAGCTAAGCAAAAATCTCACGGTGTAAACTCTTAGGGGCGTGAGAGCTAATATATCATATATATAACTCTCCCACTGAAGTGTTCTAATTGGTATATTGGGTATCTTTACTTAGTTATATGTCGGCTAATTAAATATAACCTAAGTCTAGGCTTATGTCCAAGTATAACTCTTATACTGGATTTAACCTACGATGTCTAAGTGATAAAACCCTTTTTATACTGACATCACAAACGCAAGCTCATAAAACTAGGTAAACATAAATTCAAGAATCAGTTTGATCCCCAGGTAGCAGGTGTTCCATGTCAACTTAAATACCTCCAACCTTAGGTAGGATCTTGCCGGGTGAATTTTTGTAACATTTGTTTTATAAGTTAACTACCTGCTATAGGTTTTGTTAACCCTAAGTGAGCATGCATTTTATCTTTGTTATAGATTTTAAATGTCTAATTATTTTTATAACTCTATAAAAAAAGAATAACCATCTATGACAAATATCTCATAAAATAATATTACAACTTAGATCAATTTTATGAAATCTAATAACATGCATACTATATATTATAACACTTTATAACATACATAGATGCATGAAACATGTTAATCCTATGGTGGGATTTTAAATCTATGTGGCATATTTTATGCACAAATAAATTTAATTTAATTAAAACATACATTCTAAATGCATAATTAATTAAACATACTAAAGTGGAGTGGTTTTGGCATCTAATGGCTTAAAACAGCTAAATTGTTACAATAATAATTGGAAAACTCCCTCGAACTGACCCCAAACTCTTCGAACCGGCCTGAACCACGAGAAAATCACTCAAACCAAACCTCAAAAGTTGAAAAACAAGTTGAACCAAATGAACTATAGGTAAACTAGACCAAACCAGCCTTGAACCACTGAACCAGCCGCCTAAACTATTTCTCCTTCTTCGCGTGTGTTTTCTAGAAAAAAAATGGTCCTTGTTCTGATTTCTTCAAATTAGAGCGTGTGATCAACTATAATGACTTTGGCAAAATTATAGACCCTTCTTCCCACATTAAAGGCCATAAACAAGCAGCGAATTACAATAATTACACAAAACAAAGCTGAGTTATATGCCAAAACCAGAAAATTTCCAATTTTAGCAACCACAACATTTCATCTTACACCCCACCAAGCTCAAATGAATGCAAATTGAGTGCTCTAATCATGTTCTGATACTAATTGAAGGAGTTAAGAATATAAAAGCAGAAGCAATTCGGATCTAAAGCACTTTAATTACATCAATTTTGTAGATTAAACAAGTTTGTTCTAAAACTGAAAAATAGAGGTTTATAACTTACTTGTTGTAGCTCAAAATTGAATCAAATTCCTCCAAGATTTTGATCACAAACACTTCGTGAACCACCACAAGTATCTTCCTCATTATTCTCTGGCCTTTGAACGAATTGTGGGATCCAAATTGTGATGAATTTGGAGGAAAATTGAGAGAAAAAGAGTCTTGGAGAGTTTGGGTTTTTGAGAATTTAAATTCACCAAGTTCTTTAACCCCAATTCCATCTTTCTTTCTTCTATATAAAGAAGAAAACATGCAAATCCAATTTGCCATGGAACTAACAACAAATTTGGTGATAAACCAACTCAATTAGGAGGTGGAAGAAGTAGAGATTAATGGTGTTTAAGAAAAACACACATCCTACTTCAACATGCAAAACTTGGAAAAAACCACTAAATTGAATTTCTCAAATTTAGAAATGATTTTCCAATTTTCAATGCAAAATTGATTCCACTAATTAATTTTATATAATATTAAATTAATTTAAATAATAATTAATTATATTAAATTAATAATTTTTTCACTTATCCCGGTTTTTCCAACCTGATGAATCTCTATTCATCCGATTAATATTTAAATCATATTTAATATTTTCAACTCTCCAAATTTGTTTAATTCATAATTAAAACGAATAAACTGTAAAACTTGCTCCTTAAACGAATTTGAACATTTTTATAGTATTTCATCACACTGTTCTAAATATTAGTCCATGAGCTAACAAGAGGACTTAATGGACCCACAGATCATGAGCTCCAACGATCCAAAATTAACCAACTAAACTCTTCAACATAGTTAATGAACATTTGTTAATTATTGGGAGACTCCATTATAGCCCAGTAGTTGCACTCTCCTCACTGTAGATATATTTATGTCCATTTGATGTAACCATGATCAGTAAGTCGATTCTTCAAAAGTTGTTCATAATTACATATGGCTCAAAATTACCGTTTTACCCATGTAATTACATCTTGTTCCTTAAGTCCCACTGATCCTCTAATGAAAAATTGATTTGTGGTCCAACCAACAAACCAAGTCCCTCTCGGGCTAATGAGAGGTTGGGGCCTCTTATTCAAGACTCGGAGTTAGTACTTAAGGGAACAACTTCCCTACTAAAGAATTAAGTAGGAATGAATTCCAAGACTATGTTCCCAGCTATTTACCTGGTCTTATCCCTAAAATGGAAAGCTTATTGAGTCAGCGAACACGAGCCATTCTCACCCATGCAGATTAAAAGGATAATCTCAAATAAACAGGAGTTCATAGTTAGCCAGGATTAAGATCGAGTTACCTAGGTCATCATTTTAACAGTAAACAACGTTACAAAGTAAAAGTAATTATTTCATGGTCCGGTCTCATTCAAACTCATTACATATGATACCCCCACTCTCATGTCTCCACATGAACGATATAGGATCACATTATTTGTATCAAATACAAAGTGGGTCGCATCCATAGTGTCCTAGGATAAGGTACCTAGCCTTATCCCTATACTATAGACTGTTTTGGCTATTACCTAAACTTGATCCACTTTTGTGTCTAAGTATTCAAACTATAGCCAAGGGTTCTTCGTTTTTAGATTTAATAAATACAATTCACATATTCAATAATATCTTTACTCAATAAATCTTGATAACATCTTTATTGAGAATAAGTTCCAAAGTTCACAAACCACGAGTTTTAGGACATAAAACTTAAAAAGAATCGAGTTATCAGCCTATATTTTTGTTGTCACTCCGAAAGGCCCCACTAATTAGAAAGTGTCTTGCATGATAAGTTGTAATGTAATACTACGGAAGAAAAAAGATTTATATGCCTACTAAAAAAATTAGCTGATCAAATGTATTTGCACTGAAAAGAATAACAAAAAGAAGAAAAAAATGTATATATATATGGACTTGTAATGTGTATGCATGACTAGGGGTGGAAAAAATTGCCTTCATTGTGATTAGTTAGGACACTCTCGAGAAAAGAGTAAGTATAGTTCCCTGCAATGACGTGTGTGTGAAAGTTAATGCCCCTAGGTAAAAAGAATGCAAGTTTAGGACGTTCTGAAAGTTTAATTTCAGGCGTTTCAGTTGACATATTACCAATTTGATTTTTTTTGCACTTGATAGTCAATGTTTGAGTTAGTGTAGGAGGAAAACAAATTGAGGGTAGTATAAAGCTTTTCCAGGTTCATTATGGTCTAAGAAGAAGGGCTTTGCATTTTATTATGCATGAATAGGCTAAGAATGTTTTTAAAATTGACTCATTGATTGAATATACTTGTGTGACTTCCTTGCTTGCAAATATTATTCATGAAATGCATCGAGACTAGAGTCATGACCTATGTAGTCGAGCAAACATTTAATTTTGATTTGTGTTTCTGCCTTGCTTGAGGACAATTAAGAATTAAGTTAGGGGTGTTTGATAGCACCTGAAATATACTATCTTCCTCAACTTAACTCGAGATTGTTGTACTATTTAATGTGTTAAAAATGTTATTTTGTAGGTATCGAGTTCCTAAAAGGTAAAATTGAGCTTTTGGAAGAAAACAGAGCTAAAATGGACCAATTTGGAGTTCTAATAAAATAGAGCTAAAATGCCCCTAAAAGACCTCGTCGCGGTGCTAAAAACAGCATACAATCGATTTTGACAGTACCGCGGCGCTTCGTACATATACAAAAACTGCACTTTGGTAATTAGGTCATATCTTTTGATCCCGGTGGCCGTGTTGGGCATATGACTACTTGTTTTTTTCGTTTTTCCGCCATCTATTGATCTACAATATTAGTTTTTAGGTTTTCTTTCGTCTTCTTCTTATAATCAAGCAAAAATAATGTTGGGTTCTATCTTTTCCACCATTATGGGAAGGTAAGATCTATACTTTTCTAGTTTAAAGGATTTTAGAGGAACCCGTTGTATTTTTGGAAGTATTTTAATAATATGATTGAGATTTCTTGTCTATGGGTTTTACTCTTAATTTATTAATTATGAATGACATTTTCTTGCTATTGATTAACAACCAATGTTTGGTTGTGCAATTTAACGCTTTAGATTAACACACAATATGTGTAACAACCCCAAATTGTTGGGGTAAATCCTCTTAGTAAATAAGTTTAAGTTATTATGTGTGAAAAAAAAAAGATAATAATAATAAAAATATAGTTATCCTTATATATTCATGCCTTTATTTAAGCTAAGTTGGAATTTAGAAATTTGAGCTAAGGAAAAACTTGGAATTTAGAAAAAAAAAAAAAAGATAATTTTATCTTAGGGCAAGTAAAATAAGGTGATTAATTTTGGTGGGATTGGATAATTGAAGTAAATCTTGGTTGTAGAAGATTTTATTTGATTTTATTTGGATAATTGAAGTAAATCTTGGTTGTAGAAGATTTTATTTGATTTTATTTTGTTTGGTTGGAAAAGAAAAGGGGAAAGGAGGAAGGAATAGGGAATTTGGGTTTTTATAAATAGGCATCGATTTGCGTGCCAAAA
>QLSR01001481.1:438527-516105 GCA_031780015.1 Citrullus colocynthis
AAGTAAAAAGGGATTTTTCTCTTCTCCCTCGCGTGCCGCCGCCTCCCAGCGTTAGCCGCTGCCGCCGCTAGTTTTCTCTCTCTCTCTCTCTCTCTCGCGCCGCCGGTCCTCCTTCGCAGCCGTTTCAGTCAAACGCTCGCCTGACTGCTCGTCACCGAACCGGTAACGTTTGGGTGAGTAACTTGGACCCAGGGTTAATTTTGTGGCATAATTTGGTAAACTTTTGGTGATACGGACTTATGTGGTTAAAATTCTTTTAGGTGACCGGAAGTGACGTCGGAGTAAAAAGGATTGGTGGCAACGGCGAGTTAAGTCACGTTTGGGTAAGGACAGTTTTAAATTTATTTGGAATTAAATGGTGGTGGGACTGGACTTATGGACTGACTTAAGTTGGGAAATTTATTTATTTGCAATTGCCCAGGGATTTTACAAGTTCTGCAGTGTGGTTACATTATTTGGATCAATTCTCAAGTAAGTAGACTTACTACCTGAACCGCCTTCCCGCCATATGTTTAGTTGCCATGATGAGTAGGATTTCTAAGCCCCATGGGTATAGCATGCTTGTATGAGTAGAAATTTCTAAGCCCCATGTGTATAGCATGCTTGTATGAGTAGGAATTTCTAAGCCCATGTGACATAGTATGCTTGTATGAAATTCCCATGCTTAATGGATGTATGGGAATGGTGATGCATATGTATATATATGTTATGAGATGTTTTAAACAGTACTGTTAATGCGTGAATTTATGGAGTGAAAGGAGTGAGATTTTAATTGACCCATAAGGTGGGTAGTGGTAGCTCCCCTACGTCGGTTGGATGTTCACCAGAGGTTGTGTTCCTTCGGGTTCACCAGGTTTGTGGTCTTTCGGGATCACCAGAGGTTTGTGTTCCTTCGGGTTCACCAGATATTGTGGTCCTTCGGGGTCACCAGAGGTTGTGTTCCTTCGGGTTCACCAGATATTGTGGTCCTTCGGGGTCACCAGAGGTTGTGTTCCTTCGGGTTCACCAGAGGTTTGTGGTCTTTCGGGATCACCAGAGGTTTGTGTTCCTTCGGGATCACCAGAGGTTGAGTTCCTTCGGGGCTCCAGAGGTTAGTGGACATCCAAAACCAACTGTAGGGAGAGTATAACCAGTTCCCTATGAAAGTATGTTAGATATGCCTGTCTTAAGGCTAATGCACTTAAAGGACTTGGGTGCGAGTATAACCAGTCCCCTATGAAAGTATGTTAGATATGCCTGTCTTAAGGCTAATGCACTTAAAGGACTTGGGTGCCAGTATAACCAGTTTCCTATTGAAGTATGTTGATATGTCTGTTGTATGACTAATGCACTTAAAGGACTTGGGTGCCTAGCCTGGCTCCGGTAGTGGGGTCACTTACTGAGCAATATAATTGCTCACCCTTTTATCTTATTTTTTTTCAGGTAAGGGAAAGAACGTGCTGGCGAATGACAAGAGGAAACCTTGATGGCTTCACGGGACCCATAGTAGCTTCCGCCTAGCACTGCATTTTTT
Organism: Citrullus colocynthis; assembly: GCA_031780015.1. NCBI lineage: Eukaryota > Viridiplantae > Streptophyta > Magnoliopsida > Cucurbitales > Cucurbitaceae > Citrullus > Citrullus colocynthis. Next base: position 440,041 of record QLSR01001481.1, read on the forward strand.
TTTAGGCTTGTCTTTTATTTTGTATATGGATTTTGTTTTTGTTTTCTGTTCATGGAATTTTGTTGATTTTATTAGGGGTACCCCAAACCAAAAATTCTTTCTATATGGGATTAAATAAAACAGAAATTTCCGTAAGTAGCATTGTTTCTTTCTTATTACTCAGCGTCGGGTCTTTTCTTGAAATTTGCATGCATTGAGTAATGGTCTGATTAGGATGTATTAGTCGGGTCGTTACAATATGTGACATGTAATTTGTGGTCGACATCGAAGAGCATTGTTTTATCAACCTAGGGGAAATCGAATTGAATTTCTAGTTAGGTCTTTCCAATTGGAAATTTATCCTAGCATAATCCTTAAAGCGTAATGCGGTTAGTTAAATTAATTAATTTCATCTAATCAAATTTGCTAATTTGATACTTTGGACCATTGGTTAGCCTTTCTAATCAATTGGGCTAGGCATAGGTAAGAAGTTAAAATCATGCTTTGATAATTCGATGATCAAAATTATATTGGATGATTCTGTTCCTCTAAACTAGAATGTTTCGTTTGATTGCACATCTATCATTTGCTTTCCTTGCACTTTATTTTCATGCATATTCAAATCTCAAACCACATAACCACCCCCCCTCCCCTCCCCTCCCCACCCCAACTTTATAGCTTTAACTAAATAGTTAGTTTTGAGAAACTAATCTTTGCGGATCGACTCAGTTTTGCCACTAGCATTATGCTTTAGTAATAATAGTTGTAAAGATCGGTATAATTATAAATATGATTTGATTGGGTCTTTTTGAAGCGACACCAAAAAGGCTTACATCAGAAATTGTCCAAGAGTCAGCTGGTGGTGAGATGGAATAACCTAAACAATTGGAAATTTTCTTATAAAATCGTGATAGTGTTCGACGCTATAAGGCAACGCCATGGCACCGACGAAAATTTTGCTTGAACGGCATCGGAGCACCCCAACGCCAGGGGCCTTCTCCAAAATCCTAGCTTTTGGGAACAAGTGTCGTGGCTCTAGGGGCAAAATGGTCATTTTGCCTCTCTCTCTTTCCCGATTGATGTAGTTAAGCTTTGTTTTGGTCCGTTTTGGCTCCACTTAAGCTCTAACGTCCGGTTCTACCTCACAAGTGCTTGACACCTATCAAATAGCCAAATAAACATGGAAAATCTAGGAACAACTTCAAATTAAGCAGAGTAGATAGCACATTTTTGGTGCTATCAATAATCATGTCATACATCTAGCTGCATAACATAATTACCGAATTTGGGTATTTCATGCACAACATATTCTTACCTAATTCCATGGCACATAAGATTACTAACTAAACTTCAATGCAATATAACACACAACAATGTCATGCTTAACCTAAACATGTATTGCTAATCAATATGCTAATATAAATCATGAGAAGTAGAAAATCATGGAAAATTACACATTGTAACATGTGCTTTCTCAAACATCAATTAAATATCACGAAACACCATTTCAATCAAACATATTTCAAAGAAACGCAATGGAAATCACTCATAGTCAATAATATGTCAAATTCCGATTCAACACATCACGCTTAAGTAAAAGGAAACAACTCAACAATAGATAATTATTCATAAGAGTCAATCACAACAATAATAAAACAAAAAGAACAATTATATTATAAAACATTCAATTAGCCACTGATGGTGGTAAACTACTTATAAATAACACTACAACTTATAGATAAACAAGACAATATCACAAAATCACTCAATTCAATAACTTATGATAGAATCCACTTACCTCAAGCTTGAAATCTAAATCATTTATAAGAGTCTGTTTGATGCGTTTTCCTTTCTACTGTAATGATGGCAGAGGAAACCTTCAGTAACTAAGGAGCTTGAGATAATGCTTGAATATAGAAGTATGAACATGCTTAGGGTTTACAAAAATAAATAAGGAAAAGATTCACTCCAAAAGGAGATTGTAAAGGGGTTTTCCTTACCGGTTTAACGTTGTTATTGAACAATCTTGTGAAATCAATAAGACCACTTAAAATAATTTTGAATACACAATATTCTTACTTAAAATAATTTTGAATACACAATAAGTACTAATTAATGAATTTAAACTCTTATATTTTCAAAATCCCTAATTTTCTTGTTTTAACTTCTTAATAATTTAACTAAAAACTTATGACAAAAAGTTACAAGTACAAAAATTGTAAATAACTATACCCTACATCTACTTAATATCACAATCCCACCAAGTTAAATAATCTTGTATTTATATTCATTATTCCCTCTAATATTCAAATAAATAAACATAAATATAACTAGCTTACAAATATTAAGAGTAATTATTTTATTTTTTTAGAATTATAATAAACCTATGAAAACAAGTATTGAGATCTTGATCAAGAAATTATATCAATTAATTAAGCTTAATAGCTCTCAATTATCATAAATTAAGTCTCCAAAAGATCTAAATTAAATTTAAATAGTTAATTACGATAATTTTATTAGCAAAAACTTACTAATAATATGAAATTACAAAAACACTCTTAAGGTGTGTTTGGAATGCATTTCAAGTATTTAATTTAAAAAATAAGTCATTTTAGAAAAATTTGGAGTGTTTGACAACCACTCAAAATAGATTTTGAAGTATATTTTAATATTTTTTATCAAAAAAATTTAAACAAAAATATATTTTTTGAAAAATATTTTTTTCTTATATCAATCCACACAGTCTCTAATAGTTGTTCGGTCATTAAACTACAAATTTTTTAAAGAAATAAAAATACAGAAATTTTGGCAATTTATAGCGGGAAATTGCATATCTGAATTCAATGCAATTTTAATTATTATTATTATTTTTTTTTTTTGAAGCAAAAAACTATAATAATTAAGTGTAAGGTAAAGTTTAAATATCGTCATGTCCTCTAGAATTTCTCACTGCCCTTTCCACCACGAAAAGGGCCATTGCCCATTGGTGACTTCCAAGGAATCAAACTTTGATGCTAAGTTCAAAAATATTTATTAATGCATGCTTCCAAACCTTATTATTGTCGAGCATATTTAAAATATCGACGTTATAATGGAAATATGAATAAAATATTAATATTTTATTTAAGAAAATATATTTTTAAGAACCCTTTCCATCCCGAAGAGGATTGTTGCTCCTTGGTGGCTTCCAAAGATTCAGAAATATTTATTAATACTTCCAAACTTTATTGTCATATGTTGTCTCTCGTCTTTGAAATTTAAAGGTTAAAATTTAAACTAAAATATCCATATCGATCAATATTTTTTAAAAATATATTAAAAAATTAAAGAAAAAATTACATTGTTAAGTACTAAGATTTTGGTTTAGTTCTCATTTACTCAATATGTTTCAAAATTTTATGCTTTTAGTTCTTAAATTTTAAGTTTAATTTTAATTTAGTCTCTACATTTTAAATTGTTACAATCTTACGTTTAAAATTCGTGTTTTGTATCAATTTGATACCTAGGTGTCAAGATTTGCACTTTAACCTCGACATTTCATAAATTGCTTTTAGTCTTTAGTGATCATGCATTTTAATTAGTTTAAAAGAATCATACTATATTTCCAAAATCTAAAAACCAAAAAAGTTTTTTTTTTTTTCAAAATTAAATTAGTAAATAGACCTTTTACACATTTAAACAAGTTCAAAATGTTTTATGTTTCATGAATTATGTTCGATTGAGTTATGTTTGATTTGACGCGTCGATGAAAAATTAATACCATGGTTATTGTCTATAACTTTATATATTTATTTCATTATTCATCCTCATGTTATTAAAAGATGATTTCCTGATTTTGAATTTTTATGACATAGAATAATATAAAATTATTCATTTGAATTCAACCGCACTTAAATTATTATCACACGAGCAACAAATAAATTTCCACAACTTGCTTAAAATAATTTTTACATTTTATTTCTTTATATTGGAAAGTTTTTTTTTTTTTTTGTCTATTTATACCTACTTTGACTAATATCAGATCAGATTTTAACATCTTAACTAAAAAGTAGCTATCAAATTCATTTTCTAAATGCATTTTTTTTAATACTTTTTTACTTGAAATTTCTATGTGTTGAATATTAATTAATAACTTTCCAATTTCTTTTTCGGGTAAAGATTACTTGATTTGTCTTTTTTTCTTTTTCTTTCCTTTCAATGTTGTGTTTAATTTTTCAATATTTTTCTTCTTTCATTAAGGTTTGGTAGAGGAATGTGGGGTTGTAAATAAAAGTACCATTGATTCATTGACCATTGATGTTGAAATGTTATAATGAACCAAAACACCTTCACATTCAATACTTGATATTTTCTTTTCACTCTCTTACTAAAGCATCTAAATATTATATAATACCAAAAACTTCAAATATAAAATTATTTAAGATGTAGACATTTTTTTTATTTTATCAAGGTGTGAAATGTTTGTATATATATATATATACATTAATTATTAACCAAGAGCTATTTACTCTTATCCGATTATTGAATTCCACATAATTACACATTTTCTATTTTGAATAATAAACCATTTTTTTAAATACAATAAAGGTGGAAAGATTTCTACCACAAATCCTATAGTCGCTATCACATATACATGTCAATTGAGCTATACATGCTTTAGCTTAACAATAAAACAGATTTTGTATCTATATTTTTTTAATAATTTCAAATTTAAGAAAAATTGTAAAAATATTTTGAAGAAACATATAATTGGATCAACTAAATATCAGTTTATATATATATGATTAGATGACATGTTTGAATATTGACATTATTTTCTCAATTAAATTGCAACTTTAATCTAAGATATTTTAGGGTTGTGTCTAACAAATCCTTCCACTTTGAGTTTATAAGTCATTAAACTTTAAAAGTGTCTAATAGGTTTTTGAATTTCTACTTTTTTTAATAAATTGAAAAATAGACATGAAATTAACCTTTTAGATATAAACTTAAATTTATATCAGACTCCAACTTTTCAACTTTATGTTTAATAAATCTATTGTTTTTTGTATTTCTATTAGTAAATTAGAAGTTATTAAACGCAATTTAGAATATGATAAATGAAAGTAGAATTTTGAAAACAATAAATTCAATCAAAATATAGTAATATTTCATGCTTTCAAATATGTGTTTAGTAGTATATTAAAAAATTAAATCCTAATCTAAACAGTTTTTGCAAGATATATTTGACAATATATTTATAAAACATAAAGTGAATTATACTTACTCATTAAATATTAAATATTAGGTTGAATGCAAACTATTAATAAGTAATTTATGAACTTGTTTTATTATTTCGTAAAATCACATAATACGTAATAGGATATATAATACATATTTTAGTTTAATAAAAATAATTGAGTTTATGATAAGAAATTTTATATTTGATAAGAGTTTTTTTCTTTTCTTTTCTAATATAATCATGTACTTTAGAATTTCAAATTCAAAATCTAGATACACTAAAAACATAAACATGTATTTATAGAATTTGTATTGTCTAAATCACAATATTTGGATACAGTTTTGTAAGACATAATCATATTGTCTACTAAACGTATATTCACGAAACTTAGTAAATTTAAAAACATAAAATAAAATTTTAATGTTCTATCGAATAGGCTTTTAGGAACTAAAAGGTTGTAATTTAACATGAACCTAAGTTAATTAGAAACTTGAAAAATTTTGGAAGCTTCATTGATGTCCCATCATTGGATCATGGGCATAAAAAAATGGTCCATAGTCTTAAAACTGAAGAAGAGTGGGGGCATGACCCTATAACCACTAGCAATGTATTATTTATATAACTCATATGCCTTTCAAAGTTTGGTTTCAAATTTTGGCTCCTACACCTAAAACTTGCATTTTGAGAAAATTGATCAATTAAAAAAAAAAAAAAAAAGGTTCATCCTTTTTAATTTTCATTATTATTATTTGACTCATAGGTAAATAATATTCATGGAAAACCCAAAAACATAGTATGATATTTTATTTTTCCTACATGTTCTCGACAAAAATAAAAAGATTTGAGTGGTGTGAAATTGGATACAATTAAAAATGTAATCAAATTCAAAATTTAAAATGTTCCAACTTTTTCATTCATTTAAAACGTTGACGTCTCAATTTTAGAGAAATGTCAATGTTGATAAATACTTTTTTAAAAAGTAATAAAAAAAACAAAAAGATTAAAATATATAGTTAAGTATATAAACAGACATTTTACCTTTTATTAATGAATTCAAATGTTTATTATTTATATTATATTCATATTAATAACATCTTTTTTATACATCATCAATCTTTTTATAATATAATTAGAATGTCAATTTGTCTTTATGTCGATGTCGAACCCGTAAACATGTACCACGTGCACATAATATCTTAAGCAAGTACAAGTAAAAAAAAAAGAGAGGTTAAACCATGTGCATTTAGTCCCATAAAAGAAATGACTTTATACCTTGATTTGGTCCATCTTACTAATTGACATTTATAAAATTTTAGATAAAAATTTAAATGGATATAATTATTAATTCATAATTTTCATTAATACTAAAAAAAAAAACTCTGTTTTATATTATAAATGGGAGAAGATCAAGATTTAACGTACAATTAGCTTAAAGAGACATCATATCCAACCAGTTGAGCAATATGATTAAAATCTTAATTTCTGATGAATATGACAAATTAATTTATAAATATAGGATTGGATGATTTCTCCAAATTTGCATAATATTTTAATTATGACATTTATTTAATAAACCCTTTTATAAAATTTTCTTAAAAATGAACAATAATTACAAATTTGTTGATCTTATCCTTGGGATTACGCTTTATTCAGCAAGTTGATTGCCTAATTGGCAGTCTGATTACCGGTTGTCAAGCCTCCTGCGCACCTTTTTATTCTCTAAATTACTATTTTGTCCTCTCTTTTACCAAGTACAAGTAGGCCACAATTCTGACCTCAAGTCAAAGTCCCTAAAACATTATTTTTTTTCATAATTTGGATTTATCTTTCTTCTTATGTTTTTAAATTAATAAATTCATAATTATATGCCTCTATACAATTTTTTAAAAAATTCAAACCAAAACAACCATTTTTTTCATCGTGATATCTAAAATAAATAATAAATTTTGAATGTGTCATAAATTATTACATTTTTTTTAGATAGTTTTGGAATATTACAATTTCAAAAATAATTTGTTGACATATAAAAAAAATACGGAAAAAAAAACATTATGGCTCGTTTAATTTTAATATCATCTTGATATTGATAGACTTACCATCAACATATTTTGATTGATTAAATTTAAAATGTCAGATATTTGAAATATCGAACTCAAAATGCATACATATACATTTATAGAAAGAACTATTTGTAATAAATAATAAAAAAGAATGAGAATATTCTACTTGTGGAAAGGAGCAAAAACAAACGCATAATATTTCTGAAGCTTTTTATATATAGATATACATTTGGTTAATTACATAAGTTCACGTGTGAGTTTTCATATGTTTGGTCTCTAATAGGTACCTCAACTTTAAAAAGGTAAAATATATCTTGAACTTTCAACTTTTGTCAAAAAAAAAAAATCAAAAAGAAAAAAAAAATTTCATGGCATATTAATATTAATATTGTTCTAAAATCAATGAATTTTTTCTTTTTTTAGCAAATTTATAATACACACAATTGAACTTTGTATATAACTAAGACATTAATTTTCTAAGGACGTCGAATTTTATATTTTTGATTTAATAGATTCCTAAAATTTAATAAATATAAAAAAAATATAAAATATCGTTTAGACACAAAAATTAAAATTAAAGACTTATGAAATACAAAGGTCAAATTTTATAAATTTATTTGATAATTTATATGACTTATAGATTTATTAAATATAAAACTCAAGTTTTTATATAGGGTTGTTTTCAAAAATAGAAAAATTATTGAAAATAATTACAAATATAACAAAATTTTATTTTTTATTTATGTAGACCGCGATAAATCTAGATAGACATCTATCACTTTACTAGATAGACACAGATGAATGTCTATCTCGATTTATCACGAATAGAAAATAAAATTTTACTATATTTGTAAATAGTTTGATATTTTTTTTATTTATAATAACTTTTTTATATATTTATTTGACAAAAAATAAACGTTGAGATATTAAATTTATAATTTAAATATAGAGTATATTAAAAGTTTCTTTGAACCAAAAATTAAATAAATTTTTTGATGATTGAAATTAAATTATAATTATCATAAAAGACAAAGAAAATTCAAAAAAAGAAAATAAGGATAATTTGGTCATTTCTTCATCCAAGTTGGCCTCAGCCCTCACATGAACTTCGCATAAACTGCTTCCGGTTTCTCTTCACCGAAAATCCAAATTGCAAAAGAAAAAAAAAAAAAAAGTGAAAAGCTGCCATCGCCGCCGCATCCGATTTCATCGCTATATAAATCCGCCACCGGTGGAGGAAAAACAAAACCCACTCATCAGGAAAATGCCTCCCAATCCCCCTAAATCCTCTGCCGCCTCCCACCGCATAACCCACCCCGCCGCCGTGCCGGAGTTTTTGAAGCGCCCGATTCCATCACGCGCTACCACGGTTCCGGACGCGGTGGCGCGTTACCACAACCACGCTGTTGCCTTGAACCAGTGCTGCTCCGCCGTCGTTCAAGAGATCGACGCCCCAGTCTCCACCGTCTGGTCCGTCGTCCGCCGCTTCGACAACCCACAGGCGTACAAGCACTTCGTCAAGAGCTGCGACGTCATCGTCGGTGACGGCAACGTCGGCAGCCTCCGTGAAGTACGCGTCATTTCCGGCCTTCCAGCGGCCAACAGTACCGAGCGGCTTGAGATTCTGGACGACGAACGCCATATTATTAGCTTCAGTGTTGTCGGCGGTGAACACCGACTTTCTAACTACCGATCCATCACGACCCTCCACCCGACCGGCGACGGCACCGTCGTGGTGGAATCGTACGTCGTCGATATTCCTCCCGGAAACACCGAGGAGGACACGTGCGTGTTCGTGGACACCATCGTCCGATGCAACCTTCAGTCACTGACTCATATCGCCGAGAACCTGACACGCCGGAGCCGACCGGCGCCGCCGTGAGCTTTTAAAAAAAAATCTTTTCTTTTCTTTTCTTTTTTTGGGTAGCTGGATATAGAATCTGTGAGGTCGTTTGGGTTGACGCTGAATTTTAAAAAATTATGTTACAGAGTTTTATATTGTATAATTACATGTATTATGAATCAGTTTTTTTTTTTTTTTTTTTTTTTTTTNTTTTTTTTTTTTTTTTTTTTTTTTTTTTTTTTTTCTCATTTTCAATTGATAATTTGAATTTTTTAAAAAACAATGTTTAAAAATTGCTATCCATTTTAGGATTGTTTTTAGTTTCAATATACATACAGCCTATCGAGCTATAAAATAGTTATAGGCCAGGTGTCTAAGACTCTTATAACTCTATGTTCGTATGGGGATCCATTTTATGATTCTAATCGATTAAGAGCATGTTGGGGAGAGAATATTTAGAATAAAGTGGAATGGGGCTTTAGGAAACAATATATATATATATTTTTTTCCTTTTTTGTTAAAGTATGACATCAAATATATCTCTTATATTAAGAAATAATTCTTAAAAGATATTGATGATTGTTTATATGAATTGAAATGGAGTAGAAATAGAATTGAGAAATGATCACATGATTGCATTGGCTTGTTTTGGCTTACGTATGTATGAATAATTTGTGAATAGAATTGTGTCAATGGAAGTTGTTAGACTTAACATAATTTTGATGAACACTATCACTTTACCTTTGGCTTCTTCTTTTGAGACTTCCTCTTTTTTAATAGAGTTTTTTCTTCTTTCTTGGGATTGATGTTTGGTTGTTGGGATGTTGGATGTTTTCTGATTTTAATGAAATTTGGTTTTAGAAAAATGAAAAGGAAAGTAATGACCGTGGTTGAGTTTGTAAAATCGCTAGATGAAAACCATCGGAAAAATTGATCCAGGACCTATGAACTTAAAATACTTTAGGGCAAAGTATGTAGCATATAGTAAATCTCATTTTTAAAATTTTTATTATTTACAAATTGTTAATCGAAAGAAATAGCTTACAGTTGTCATCAATGATATTTCTAAATGGATTGAAATTAACTCGTGTTAGATTATCACATAGCTAGAACTTTATTTATATACAAATTATTACCACTCATTTTAGTCGCTTCAAATTCTCTGCATTTATAATTGACGTTCTCATTGTCATGTTACCCTCAAGGTGAATAGCTAGAAAAACATACCAACAAAATCATCTTGAATAATTTAAGAATATGGTTAATCTAGAGCCAAATTAAAACACGAGAGCAATGAGTTACCCAAAATCTTATAGGCATGTTCAAACAATAAATATAAACAATATTTTTTAAGATGATAAAACTTTATGTTATATATTATAAAATAAATTATTCGAGTATATATATAATTAGTTAATGATTTTTGTTTTTAAATCACCACTCTAACATATGCACAACTTCAACTAATCTATGTAGTTTGGTTTACTTACTTTCAATTAAATAAAAACCATTACTTTTATAAAGCAACAAAACTAAAAAAAAAAAACCAATAATAAAAAAAAATTATGTCTCAACATATACTATGTATGGATCGATATGACAATCCATCTCATTTAAATATGAGATATAGATCACAAAGAAAAAGAGCTATAAAATTAAAATTGTACGACAAAAGTTGAATTAATATATTGTGGTTATTTAAGACAATTAACAACTCCATTATCATAAATTAACAAAATTTAATTGTTTTTTTTTTGTTTTTTTTTTTTGGTGGTTCATCATAAATGACCAAATGAAAATTGTGTAGAAATCAAATTTAATAATGAAATTAAGTAATGGTATTTAATAGGTGGAGGATAATGTGTTAGGTTTAGTACAACCTACAAAATGGAATGGAGAGAGTTGTTGTTGAAAGAAATACACAAAGAAAAAAGAAAAATTAAATAAGAAATAAGCAAGAGAAAATAGAGTTTGAATAGGCTACTATTTCTGCCAACTTGCAACTTGGCTTTTCTTTTCTTTTTATTTTTTATTTTTTATTCTTTTTATCCAATTAGCTGTTTTTTTTTTTAATTTTTAAAAAAGATTGGGAATTTTATTTTATTTTATTTTTTTATTTTGCAAGTTGCATATTTATCTCTCTCTAAAGAGTTGTTGATATGTTTTGAATAAGACTGCCCCTTCAGCAAGTTGGTGTGCAAGTTGAAAGGGGGGCAGCTTTTAATGATCCCTCATGCTTTCTCTTTTCCCCACTTTTTTTTTTTTTTTTTTTAAATATATATTATTCTATCAATTTATTTAAAATTGATACATATGGTTCATAATCTAATATATCAAATTCATTTTTTATAAACCATATCATTCTATTTTGTCAACTATCTAATTTCTTGTAATTTTTTTTTAATAAGATATCAAATCAAGCAATGTTTCTACGTAATAACATTATTTATTCACTCAATTGATATTGTCAATGATAATGATTATGTTAAAATAACATTTTGAAATTTAAAGATGTAATTCATTTTCCAGTTCAAACACTAAATTTATAAAGTTTTTTTAATCAAAATAAGAGTAATTAGTCATGTTGGATCAATAGTTTCTATTTTTTTTAATTTTTTTTTTTATACAAAATGCAATTTAGCATTTTCTTTTTCCTTTTTTAAAATAGCTTAAGTGATGGTTCACCCATCTCTCTCTCTCTCTCTCTCTCTCTCTCTCTCTCTCTCTCTCTCTCTCTCTCTCTCTCTCTCTCTCTCTCTCTCTCTCTCTCTCTCTCTCTCTCTCTCTCTCTCTCTCTCTCTCTCTCTCTCTCTCTCTCTCTCTCTCTCTCTCTCTCTCTCTCTCTCTCTCTCTCTCTCTCTCTCTCTCTCTCTCTCTCTCTCTCTCTCTCTCTCTCTCTCTCTCTCTCTCTCTCTCTCTCTCTCTCTCTCTCTCTCTCTCTCTCTCTCTCTCTCTCTCTCTCTCTCTCTCTCTCTCTCTCTCTCTCTCTCTNATGATGGTTAAAAAGTAGTAACCATATTTATTGTTGCTAGATTAAATACATAGTAAGAAAAGAAAGAAAAAAATAAGAAGAGAAATATATCAAAATTTGACACATTCTTATTGGAGTAAGGAAGTCACAATCAAAAACCCTACTTCAAATCCCAAATACAAATTTCAAAATTATATTTGAATAATTGTATCCCTAATGCACGTTTCCAATAAATTATAGTTGAATAATTAAAAATTAAATAAAGAAATCAAAAGCTTGGAAGATGAATCTAGACAAATTGTTAAAGTTCATTTGATTCAATAGATCTAAAAATATTATTTTACAAAATTAAACCATTAATTTTTTTTTAAAATATCAGTTTGGTGTCTGTATTTTAAAGTTTGTTCAATTTTAATCTATATATTTTTAATTATCTAATTTTAATCCTTATACTTTCAATAAGTCTTAAATTTAGTCTTTATGCTTTTTTTTATTATTATTGTTATTATCTATAGCATTTTTCCTATAATTCTGAAAATATTTTCTTCCACAACAATTATTATTATTATTTAATCAATTTTGGTAAAAATTAATTTTGTAAGACTAAATTTAAGATCTATTGAAAGTACGAAGTCTAAAATTAGATAATTAAAATTATAAGGATCAATATTGAACAAATTTTGATTATGAAGACCAAAAATGTATCTTAATTTTTTAAAAAGTTTTAGAAGAGTAATCGTTTTTAATAATAAAATTATTAAAAATACTTTTAAATATAGCAAAATTCTATTGTCTATCAATAATAGACATTTATAGACATTTATCGATATCTATCACTAATATGATAATAGTCTCTTATTTTCTATAATCGATAAAATTAATATTTTGTTATATTTGTAAATAAATTGATTCATTTTATTATATTTAAAAACAATAATTCTTTTAATTTTTTAAATTTTGGTGAAATTTAAATACGAGTTTTTAACACGCAAATTCCGATTAATAAAAGAGAAACATGAGTAAATAAACACGATTAAATAATTTCATTATTTAAGAAAGAACTTTTCGGTACTAAATATATGAAGTTGATCTCAAATTGGTTAATTAAATGCAAATTTAGTGTCCACACTCTACCTAATTCTAATTTCTTTTTTCCTGACTAGATGGAGAATGAAAAAATCAAATCTCTATTATTTAATTCTAGACTTTTATTTATTAAATCTTAAATTTTTAATTTTATGTTAGAGGTTTCTAAGTTCTAAAACTTTCAATTTTGTGTAAGCAATAAGTTTCTATATTTAAATTTTGTGGTTAATGTGTCCTTAACCTATATAACATTTTAATATTCAAGCTACAAGTCACAAAATTAAAAGTTTAAGATCCCATTAGCCAATAACTTATTGTACATACAAAATTGAAAGTATCATTTTTTAAAGTACAAAAGACTCTATTAGATACAAATTTGAAAGCTTATGGACTAAATAGTGCAAACTTAATTTACAAGTAATTAAATTAATTTTTATTTGTAATTACTGTTAAAGGGTTTGTTTCAAAGTAGTACCTCCTAAATTGAAAGAGAGTGGCCTAGTGACTTAATGGAAACGGAGGAGAATTTCAAAGTAATTGTAGTGGAAAACCGACATTATAGGATACAATGTAGAATGGAGACCTAAATTCAAAGTTAATGGTAGAGTTTTGAAGTAAATGCAATAGCGGGTAATTTTTTATATACTTATAAGTACTTGCAATGTTTACAATTCAATAAACATCTTGATATTCCGTGTAATATATATATTTTTTTTATTTCCATCTTTTCTGTAATTTAGCATAACAAATTATAGAAGGAAAATCACTAATTTATTATTTTAAAAAAAAAATTTGTAATGAGACGAAAATGGTAAAAGGAAAGAAGCTTTGTCGTAAAGAAACTTCGAACACATTTCACAAAAACTTTGCTATCAGTTTGAGAAATCAAAACATAAAATAGAATAAAACCATATCCCCAAATTTGACAGCCTGTACCCATCCCCCATCCATCTTATTCTCCATTTTGGACATTTAGTGCATTTAATTCTCACAACGGGAATTGTTTTAAACGACTATATATATAGAGTAAAATATCACTATTTATCTGTATTCGATCGTGTTAGACATTTATCAATACCCATCACTGCCACCGATAGATGTTTATCAGTGTCTATTAGTGATAGACAATAATATTTTGTTATATTTGTAAATAAATCGGCTTGTTTTGTTACATTTAAAAACATCTCTTCTTGTAACCCCTTGACCCTTAATTTACCCTTTAGTTTCCATGACTTTATTTTCTTGCTCAATTTTTTTTAGCAACATTTGTTTTTTTTTTTTTGGAAAAAATATGAATTTATATGCTAAATTTTGAGTTAATATCAATTAAAATTCTAAATTATAATAATTATATCAATTTTACCTATAAAGGTTATAAGTGAATTAATCAATTTGGGACACTCCATTAGAATTTCGGTTTAAAACCATTAACACACATAACTTTTATAAGGGTATAAGTCTTCTTTAAACACAAGGATTAATGTAAATTAAAGAGAGATGAGAATCTAATAGATAGTAGCAGTTTTCCTTTAAATTTAAGGGATTTTTTATATGTTCGTGATCTTCCTCTGTTTTTCTTTTACTTGTTTAGAAAGAATTACATGATAATTTGTTTGCTACTATGGTAGAATATTTGGAGGAAAAATAATTTTATGTAGGTAATTTTGAGTTGAATTTGGAATGAAAATAGCTACACATCACTATCAAATAGTTTAAATTTATTTGTGAATTACTTAATAAATTATATTTCAAATAAAATTGTATATAAAAGGAAAAGTAGGGGAAGAAGTGAGCAATATAAAAATTCACACTTTTGAAAGAGTAAATTTTTTTTCAAGAGGAAAAGATGATGCCTCGGAATAAGTTATTCGAGGTAAAGTGTTAAAACGGTGTAACAAATATGAGTTTAAACTTTTGTCGATTCTCACTTTAGAAAATCTCCAACCAAACCAACTATTTATAAAATTCAAATCAATCTTTAAAATTGTCAAATAGAATCTAAAAACGAACCATTTTGGACTTTTATTAGCTTAATGTAGGAATGCTATAAATGTCTTGTTCTTAGTTAGTGTACAATGTATTTATATGTGTATTTTTCTTAGAACATTAAGCTAATAATTCTCGTGTTAATGTGAATTGTATTTTTCAAAATTAAAAGTATAGTCATGTAAAACTTGCATCAAATAAATTCATTTTAGGCTCTTGTTGAAGGTTATAAAATTGAATATAAGATGCTCGTAATAACATAGTTGAAGCTAAAAATTTGGAATAATTACACGGAGACTCTCTTTATTATGAAAATTAGTCCAAATGAAAATTAACTCAAAATTTGAAAACAAATAAATTTTGGCTTTTGCTTATGTCAACACCATGATAAATTACCACTTTAACTCCAAATGTATTTCTTCCTTCTTCTTCGTTTTGTAGCTACTCGATATGAAAAAAAAATTGCACTTTTTCTACGTTCGTCTTCTTCTTCTTTCGCTTTTTGTTGGTTCTACGTCGTCATCTTCTTCATCTTCTTCTTCTTTCATTTCTCCACGTTTTTTTTCTTCTTCTTCTTCCTTTTTTCTTTTGCGTTTTTCTTATTCTCTGTTCTGTAGTTTTTTTTCTCTTTTTTTCTCTTCCTTTTTCGTTAGGTAGTTTTTTCAAAAGAAAAAAATTTCAGTTGTGTCGGATGAGGAGTTAAGAGCGAGAATCCAAACAAAGAAAAAATTGAAGAAAAGATTGAAGTTGTGTCTAATGAGAAACTAGAGCAAGAATCGTGAAACTAGAGTGAGAATCGAGAAGCTAGAGTAAGAATCCAAACAAGGAAAAAAAATAAAAGAGAAGATTAAAGTTGTGTATGATGAGGAACTAGAGGAAGGAGCAAGAAACTAGAGCGAGAATCGAGAAGCTAGAGCAATAATCCAAATAAGAGTTAGGCCATTGCGCGTGTTTTGAGGTTAAATGGGTACTTTCCCATGTGGCTGACGTTAGCAAAATGTCATTTTTCATTCGTTTTTGAATCTTGGGCCATTTTTCATCAAGGGGCCATCCATTCAAAAATCCCTAAAAATTTCTTTACTAAAAGAAAGTTACTTTTTAACCCTCTCTATATATAACACTTAATTAAATGTAAAATTTGAGGATCTTAGACCAGTTTAATTTGTGGTAGGTTTAGACATTTGGTGATGTGTTCATTAAATCAAGAGCAATACTTAGATGCAACTTTGTTTTGCTCTCTTTCCTCTACCCACAATAAAATAACTTTTTAATAATTTTTTTATAAAAAAATTATCACGTTACAATTTTTAATTGAGTGCAACAGAGGTTGCACAATAAATGGATGCAACTTAGTCACACCCAAGTTTTAAATTTTTGTTTGAGGTATAGAGTATTTTAGTTTGAGTTATAAATGAGGAAACATAATGGTTACAAAATAGTAAACACTATAAACAATAGGAGTTTTCAAATAGTTCGACTGTAGTTAAGTATGAGTTATAATAGTTGAGAACTTAGGGTTGTATGGGCTCCCAATTTCAAGTGGGTGGAGTGGGTTTTATAACTCGTTTCATGTTTGGGGCTCCAATTATAGTACTTGTGTTTCCAACTATTATAACGTACAATCAACTACATTATTACATTTTTGAATCCCTCTATATTACAGTGGTACTATTTCTTACTTATCCTCTCTTTCACTCTTGTTTTAGTGTTTACTATTTCGTACCCAGACTAAAATAGTCTCACTCCAAATACAAACTATTATGATCCAAATTAAAATAACATACATCTCAAGCATAAACTATTATAACTTACTAACTATAATAATCACATACTATAATAACCAATTTAGCCTCCTAAACACCTTCTAAATAGAAATTCGACACATCAAACTAAAAGAGTTATAAAAACTTAATAGATATTCTAAACATAAAAACCAAATAGCACAAATTTGATCAAAGCTTAGAGACATATTAAAAACTTTCTAAAACAAAGAAACCGTACCATTTTATCGATAAGAAGGAGATCATTCAACAAGTAATCTATTTTGTTTGAAAATCAACAACATGTTTAGAATGATTTACTTCCAACCTTTGGTCGGTAGTACATAATATAACACACACATTAAAAAGTTGATCAACCAAACCTATAAATTACATTAGTAACAAAACTTATAACTTAGCATTATTGTAATAAAGGTTTCCTACTCCTCCAACATACCCATAAAATAAATTAGTTATAAATTATCCATTATATTAACAGACCCAAAAGATTAAAATAGATAGACACCCAACTGTGAAGTGAAAGACTATCCATATCCATCTAATTTTTGCTTTCACAAAACAAACAAACAAACCATTAGAAATATAAATTCTACTCCAAGATTCCTATCTGGAAAGCAAATTCCTTGATACTCATTTCTCACCAACCACAATAACTCAAAATATCATGAACTGAACCTTAAAAAGGCAATAAACTCAAGAAATCTCATCCCAAAAACAGAGCAACTCTCACAGTCTCTGTTTGTCAAAAATGGCTTCTAATTCACAAACAAAATCGGCAAGAAAATCCCAATTAACCCCAAATCAAAATCCCACTTGGGCAATCCCAATCCGAACCACCTTCCGCGCCGCCGTCGCCCTTCTAACCGCCCTCCTCCTCGTCACCGCTGTTTATTTGACCCAGAACAGAGCACAAGTCCCAGAAAATTACAGAGCCGGCGGCGGCGGCGGATGCGACTTGTTCACTGGGAAGTGGGTTTTCGATAATGAGTCATATCCGCTTTACAAGGAGAGGGAGTGTGTTTTCATGTCGGATCAATTGGCTTGTGAGAAATTTGGGAGGAGGGATTTGGGGTACCGGAACTGGCGGTGGCAGCCGGAGGAATGCGAGCTTCCGAGGTTTAATGCGACGGCGCTGCTGCAGAGGCTGAGGAATAAGAGGATGGTATTCGTGGGAGACTCGTTGAATCGTGGGCAGTGGGTTTCGATGGTTTGCCTCGTTGGTTCTGTTATTCCGCCGTCTCTGCAGACCATCCATAGCAATGGCTCCTTGATGATCTTCAAGGCCACTGTAAGACATCATTTCTTTCTTCTCTTCTTCTCTGTATTTATTTATTTATTTATATTTATTTATTTATTATTATTATTTTTTTTTTTTTTTGCTAATTTTGTTTTGAATAAACTATTGCTTTAGTCTCTATAATTTGTTTGAGCTTGGTTTAGATTTGGTTGGAGGATATGATTATATAGAACATATTTTATATGTTAATTTTAAAAAAATGTCTGAGGTGACACTTTTATGAAAATATGGGATACATTTTCTCAAAAAAATTGTAAAAACAAAAATTTCAAAAGAAAAATATTTAAATTAGGCTTTTAAAGCAAGTTAACATTTCTCCTAAAAACAATTAACATTTTTATTATTTATATTATATTTATATTAGCGACATTTTCTTGGTAATTGTTTATGTTTCAAAAATATTTTTATAATATAATAGAAATTCGATTTATCTCTCATATCGATGTCGAACCTATAAAAATGTAGAAATTTGATGTAGACAAAAATTTAGTATTATGATTTTTGCTGCATTTTTTTTTTATAAAATCAAGATATATTTGAATTTGATAGAGAGAATTTGTAAAGGTATTTAAATTAATTTGGTTAGTTATGAGTCTTAGTAACATTCTAACATTACAATGTTGATTTTTGGCGAGAAAAGTAACATTTGAAAAGAGTAATGGTTGGCCTAATTTTATGTTTTTATTTTTTATATAAAAAGATTTAAAATTCATTTTTAAAAAAATTGTCACATGTCAATATTTTATTAGACAACTGTCTGGACTACAAAACAAAGATAAAGTACAACCCAAATAACACTGAGTATTCCCAATTTGAAAATAGTATGTATTATATAATAAAAGAGAAGTGGGTTGTGGGTTTGTGTGCAAAGAAGGGTGAGTCTACTAAGGATTTGACATTTTATCCAAATTCACTTTCTTGTTTCTAAATTTACCAATTCAAATGAATTCCATTAAATCATTATTAGTTGAGTTCAAGTTTTTAAATGTTATCCATAATGAATTTGGTTTCTGGTACCAGAAAGTGAAAATTTGAGGATAATGTTTACATACTTTTAGATTTTAAATAATAGTACCAAACACACATTATGAAATTATTAATACATTTTCAATCATGTTTTTGGATCACCAACTAAAGATACCTTAAAATCCTTAACATATCTAAACTTCCCTCTCTTTCTTCTTTCTCAACCAAGCCACAAAGTTAAAAATAAATACAAAATAAAAGTGTCAAGTAAGAAAACAAAAGCTTTAAAAAAACCAAATCTTTAAAGTAAGGTCAGAACTATTAATATATAAGAATTAAATGGGTGATTTAAAAGTCAAAACTGAGTGTACCTTGATGTATTATTTTTTTTTGTGACATTCAAAAATTGTAATTTATCAAAGTTTTTTTTAATTGATTTAAAAGATTTATTTATTATTATTATTATTATTATTATTATTTATCAAAGTCATAGTTTTATTGACTTATTATCAATGACGTGGAAAAAACATATTTTTTTGGTATTGGGTATTGGGTTTAGTTTCTAATTCACTCTTAACAAAGCTCAAACGGGAGGGTAAAATGTAACATTCTGAAACTTAGGACCAAATGAATCTTAAACTTAGAGTTTATGAGTTGAAGTATGACATTTTAAAATCTAAGAGTTAAATGGAAGCTAGATTCAAAATTTAAGTACAATTTTTTTTTCTATTCATTAATCAATGAACTCCAATTTTTTAGTTTTTTTAAGCTATTTTTAAATATAATAAAATGATTCAAACTATTTACAAATACTATAAAATTTTCATTGTCTATCAATGATAACTGCGATAGACTTCTACATTTTTTATTGTCTATCAATGGTCAATTAAGGATAGACAGTAAAATTTTTCTATATTTGTAAATAGTTTGATATATTTTTATTTATTTATAATAATATCTTTTTTTAGTTAATTATGAGAATATTTGATTTATATTATTATAAGATAAAAATGGGGGAATTATTTTTTGTTTAAATAAAGGAATACAATGCAACAATTGAGTTCTACTGGTCCCCACTGATGGTGGAGTCAAATTCGGATGATCCAGTCAACCATAGACTGCCAGATCGGATTGTGAGAGTAAAAGCCATCGAGAAGCACGCAAGGCATTGGGCCGAGGCCCACATACTCATTTTCAACACTTATCTCTGGTGGAGAAGGCCCAGGATTAAAGCCCTGTAAGTGGCCCATTGATACCAACCACTCCAATTTCAAGTTTATTCAATCAATTATGTTTTTTTTCAAAAGTGTCATTATATATATAACTAGGATATTCAAAATGTCCCATGAGAAAATGTCATTTTATACCCCTTGCATAATGACTGCCATCAATTTACATGTTTGTCAAAACCTTTTTCTTAAAAAAGGGGTAATTGTAAAATATAGAATATAGAAAGTTATATTTATATATTCTTTCTTCAGGTTTGGATCGTTTGAAGATGAAGAAATAAGTAGTTTAAAATTAGTGAAGATGAGGCGAGGATATGAAATGGCTTTGAGGACGTGGTCAGATTGGTTGGAAGTTAATATAAATCCAAACAAGACCCAATTGTTCTTCATGAGCATATCTCCAATTCATGATAGGTATGTTTTGATATACACATATATCATTTTGGTCCTATATTTTGAGTTATGTTCTATTTTGGCTCCTGTACTTTTAAATATTCAATTTTTGTCCATGAACTTTCAATAAATTTAACATTATTCTTTGCAATTAGATTTTGTTGTTATTGTTATTATTATTATTATTATTTAAAAAAAAAAGTCTCTATTAGCACTACGTTTATAAATTATGAAAAAATATCTAAAAATTGTTATTATTATTAAATAAATTCGCTAAATTTGAGGTTTCTTGAAAGTAAATGGACCAAAATTTGAAAGTACTAGAATTGAAACATAAAAAGTAAAATAAGCTAAAATATTTACAAATTTTGCAAAATGTTATCGTGTTTATAAACACTGGTAGACTACTATCATCTATCACTATCATTAATGATAGATACTAATAGATGTCTGATAAGTGTCTATAAGTGATAGACAGTAACACTTTGCTATATTTGTAAATATTTTCAACAGTTTTGCGATTTAAACCAATTACCCTAAAAAGTACATAGACTAAAATGAAATAATGAAACTCAAAGTAGAGAGACTAAAATGGTAATATAGTTTTTTTCTCCTACAACTCTTACTTGTTGTAAAGATTCAAAACATAATCAAGAGTACTTTTTTAAAATAGTAATTAGAATCACTTTTGTCATTTTCAAAATCACTCCAAACCATATTTTTAATCACTAAACTTATTTAAAGTTAGATTTAATACTTTTAAACATGATTTTTACTACCCACAAAATTAATTTTAAACCATCCAAAACATATTTCAAATTTCAAAATATTAAAAATGCTTTTAACCATTTTAAAATCAGTTTCAAAATCATATTGTATATGAGTATCATTCAATTAGGTCGTCATTTTAACAAAATTTTAGATATCTTTCTTTTCTCTCTTTTCATAAGTTTCACTAAATTAAAGAAGCTGTTGTTGCAAAATATGTAGGGGTGAGGAATGGGGTAAAGCCAAAGGTGAAAATTGTTATAGTGAAACAGAGCAAATTACAAAAGTTGGGTACAAAGGAAATGGGACAGATCCAAAGATGATGAAGATAGTGGAAAATGTTCTAAATGACCTAAAAACAAGAGGATTGAATGTTCAAATGATTAACATTACACAACTTTCAGAATATAGAAAAGAAGCTCATCCATCAATCTACAGGAAGCAATGGGAGCCTTTGAAGGAAGATCAAATTTCAAATCCAAGTTCTTATGCCGATTGCATCCATTGGTGCCTTCCTGGTGTGCCTGATGTTTGGAATGAGCTTCTTTATGCTTATATTTTTCAATCCAATACACACTCTAACCAAAATTTGAAATAGTTTTGTTTTTCATTTTCTTTCTCCAAATTTTGTCATTGTACTCACCAAACAAATTCACTTCAAGTAAACCCTCCATAAGAAGTAGATTGAATGATAATAGCACCTTGCATTTTCTAGAGTATCCAACTTTAATTTCAGATGAATATTTAATTAGGTTATTTGCTTTCTAAACCAAATTTCTGGAAATTTAAAACGAGGAGCATGAAAAGCTAAAACATGAGTAACATAGTAAAACTAACGACCGACAAAAAAAGAAGCCTTAAATTGAAGTACATTAATGCAAATCACGAAAATAATTAATAAAAACTTGAACTTCATTTCAGAGCGGTAGAAAATCACTTCACTTCTTTCAATTTTTTTTTTTTTTAAAAGAACTGTCTTAACATAGTTTTGCAACCATTGATCTGTCCTCAAGAGTTTAAATTACTCTACCATTATGAAACTAAACAAACCAAAAAAAGAAAAAAAAGAAAAGCAATTATATTGACTTGGAGTTGGAACAAAAGTTTTGAACAAGGGAAGGAGATCAACTCTCACAAATTTGGCAAATAGTATTGGAATAAAGAATTGACAAATTATGGATGTTGAAAATGATTTGACTCGAATAATATGATATGTCGTTGAGACCACGATCCAGGGTTCTTTCTTTCAATCCATTCCGCATAATCTTTGCAGCTACAGTTGCTAAGAAAAAACCGCTTTCTCCTCAGTTTCCAATCAACAGAACGAACACTTCAGTGGGGTCATTTTAGAAGGATCGTGTTGTGAAATCTTCCAGCTAGCTCTGAATAAGCTCAGATTTACATTTCTACTCTGCTGCCGGCCATTAGAACCTTTTCATTTGAACTTTGTTGAAGTGGGTTTTAGTCAAAAACCCTTTTTCCTCTTCCCCCTTTTTCGAATTAATGATGCAGCAGAGATGGAATCGGAGAAAAACCCATTTACATTTACTGGCTTTGCTTTTCGTTTTCTTCATGGTTTTTACAATCCTTCACAACGAGCATAGCATTCGGCAAATCCATGAAAACTCAGATCCTGAAAGTCACCGCCAAGATGCTTCGATTTCGTTTGTGAAACCTAATGTTTTAATCAGTCGAAATGGAGCTTCTGGTATGTTAAATCTTCCTCTTCTTCCTTCTATTCGGCTTTAGTTTACTGCAATTTGTGAGATGAAGCTGTTTGTTTTTGTGGGTTGTAGAAATTTTGGATAGATTCAGTAAGTGTAATGGAACGAGAGATTATAGTGGCCGGAAAGTCTCGTGGTCTGGCCGGAAACCGGAGTCAAATCGTCGGAAAGTGAGGTCGGAGACGTGTGATGTGTTTTCAGGCAAATGGGTTTTCGATAACACATCGTATCCACTGTACAATGAATCAGAATGTCCATATATGTCGGATCAATTGGCTTGCCACAAGCATGGTAGGACTGATCTCAGATATCAGTACTGGAGATGGCAACCCCATGGCTGCAATTTGAAGAAGTAAAATTCTTCTTCCTCCGGTGGTTTATCACTATAATTCTCTGATAAATGGATTCTGTTTTTAGTAGCATGAAGTCGAAGGCTGCAAACTTATGGTTTCATTGTATAAAATCTATAGATATAGAAATCTTGAGCTTGAATCATTCTGTTTTGGGAGACCAATAGTTTCCTATTGGCATTAAAAGAAAATTTTACCTCAAATGTGCAAAGCTTAGATGTTTCTGTGTGAAAAATGCCAGTCTGAGTCGTTTGATCTCCCATCCCCACAATTGTTCGAACTCAAAAACATTTCATTTTCTGTGTGAAATATTAGAAAGAGATGGAAGCAGATCCTCCTCTGCTTCAGCTACAATGTGCTAAAGCTGAAGATAGCTTCTTCTATTGGTAGTTGAATTGATGGATGTCTTTTAACTCTTTTTGTAGATGGAACATAGCTGAAATGTGGGAGAAGTTGAGAGGCAAAAGGTTGATGTTTGTTGGGGATTCGCTGAATCGGGGACAATGGATTTCGATGGTTTGTTTGCTTCAGTCTGTGATTCCAGCTGATAAGAAATCCATGTCACCAAATGCTCCTCTTACCATTTTTAGAGCTGAGGTAAATAGAAACTTGTTTAGGTTAGTCTTCATACTGTAGGAAAGGTTGACGTTAACTTTCAAAATCATTAGTGTAATGAATGGAAGTCAAGATTGCCTCACATGAGGAGACGCATTTCCCTTTCATTTGACTGCTGACTGATGTCTTAAAGATATAATTCTCTCTGCTATGTGATTTATGAATCGCAGGAGTACAATGCCACCATAGAGTTTCTCTGGGCACCGCTTCTTGTGGAATCCAATTCAGATGATCCGGTCAATCACCGATTGGATGAGCGAATAATACGTCCAGATTCAGTTCTTAAGCATTCGTCGGAGTGGGAGCATGCTGATATATTAGTTTTCAATACCTATTTGTGGTGGAGACAAGGCCCAGTTAAGCTATTGTCAGTATAACTTATTTTATGTTCAGTTCAAGCTTCTGACTTGCCTTTTACTCCAATCTTGCACTTACGTCGATAAGCCTAAACGTTTGCCTGTAGATGGAGTGCTGAAGAAAATGGAGCTTGTGAAGAATTAGATGGACGCGAAGCTATGGAATTGGTCATGACAACATGGGCGGACTGGGTGGCTGCAAGGGCCATTCCCTTGAAGAAACGAGTTTTTTTTGTCACCATGTCCCCAACGCATCTGTGGTATGTGCCCGAAACTCTGCTAATGAACTTCCATTAATCGTACACTTAGACTTGCGGTCATTACAGCCTCTTCTCATCATGAAACCTTAGGATTGCATTCTTCATCTCTTGTCCATTACTTGCAGAAGCTTTGGTCTGTTAGAATTGTTATCATCTCATCATGTTAATGGGATTGTAATACTACTTGCTTCCATGAATCTCAGGAGCCGAGAGTGGGAACTGGAAAGCGAAGGTAACTGCTATGACGAGAAAACCCCAATCGAATTGGAAAGCTATTGGGGAAGTGGGTCAGACCAGCCAACAATGCGCATCGTCGAGAAGGTCGTCAACAAGTTGAGCTCAGAGGTAACAGTTCTCAACATCACTCAGCTTTCGGAGTATCGAAAAGACGGTCACCCTTCGATCTACCGCAAGTTCTGGGAAGAGCTAAGCCCCCAGCAACTATCAAACCCTGCAAGTTATTCAGATTGTATACATTGGTGTTTACCAGGTGTGCCTGATGTTTGGAATGAACTACTCTTCCATTTTTTGTGAAATTTTTCAACCGTGTTTTACAGAACTGATTATATAATTGTAATTTGTTGCATTGGAAAATCTCAGGGAAAAGATTACTTGAGATATAGTTGGTGTTTTTCTACTCTCTAGAATTTGCATATTTTCGGTATTTAGTTGTATGAGTCAAGCGACTAGCGACGACCTCTCTAAAAGATTAAAAGTTTAGTCTTATAAGTCTTAAATTTGATAAAAGAAGGGTAAAAACATTACTACTAATCCGAGTATAACAAAAATCGTGATCTATCGTAGTTTGTCGTAAATAGACTTTTGTAAATATTTTTAAAAAATTTATGATTTAAAATAATTTTTCTAAATAATATTTGATTAGTCATTTTCAAAGGAAAAGAAAAAAAAGTCTAAATGAGTTTTTTCTTACAAAAGTGTCCAATTACTAAATTTAGCTATAATCTTGGAATTCGGAAGGGACTAAAAAGTATCCCTAATTTAAAATTCAGTATCTATGTTTTCTCAAAAATAAATAATAAATAAACTTTTTTTAGTACAAATAAGAAAAAATAAATTTAGTATCTGTATAAATAAAGATTGTATTATTATTAAAAAATAAAAAAAAAAGATATGTCATTAATATCTAAATCTAAAGTAAACATAAATATGAGAAAAATCCGCATAAATAAAAAAATATATATATTTATTAAACGTTTGAAACCTTAAAATTTAGGAACAAAAAGTAAACGAGAGTGGAAATTATTAAGAAAATTCAAGTCTGGAAACAAAAAATTTGCAATGCAAACACCCCGTATTCAAACCATATACTATATATGAAATACCAATATAATTAATTCCCTCATCTTAATTTGTGGAGAACAAAGCACTTTTTCTTTGCTAAACATTATATTTATAGGCATGGATGAACGTAGAGAATGACAAAGGAAGCTCCGCTGGTGCATCAACCCAATCCTCTGATGCTCGACCACGAACCGCGACTGCACCACATCCCTTTCAATTGGTCTACAGGCTAGGCCAATCAAATTGAGACGTTTTTGGGTTATGTTCATACCGCATCATGGAAAGGAATGCTATTCCAACAAGTGTTGAAAAACAAACAAAACAATTACATTGTATGTTAAAAAGTAAGAAGTGAAAAACCAAACACAATCCCCACTCTAAACGATGCAATCATTTTATGATTCCAAAGAAAAGATGTGGAATGGTGAATAAATTAGAAATAGACCAAGTTGTAATTCAATATGCGATGATATAAACACAATCTTCAATCAACAACTTTACCATGTGGTTTAAAGATGCAAATTTCTTTCTTTTTTTGTTTTTTTTTTTTTTTTTTTCGGTTTTTTAAAAATTTTTTTTTTTTTTTTTTTCGGTTTTTTAAAAATTTTTTTTTTTTTTTTTTTCGGTTTTTTAAAAATTTTTTTTTTTTTTTTTTTCGGTTTTTTAAAAATTTTTTTTTTTTTTTTTTTCGGTTTTTTAAAAATTTTTTTTTTTTTTTTTTTCGGTTTTTTAAAAATTTTTTTTTTTTTTTTTTTCGGTTTTTTAAAAATTTTTTTTTTTTTTTTTTTCGGTTTTTTAAAAATTTTTTTTTTTTTTTTTTTCGGTTTTTTAAAAATTTTTTTTTTTTTTTTTTTCGGTTTTTTAAAAATTTTTTTTTTTTTTTTTTTCGGTTTTTTAAAAATTTTTTTTTTTTTTTTTTTCGGTTTTTTAAAAATTTTTTTTTTTTTTTTTTTCGGTTTTTTAAAAATTTTTTTTTTTTTTTTTTTCGGTTTTTTAAAAATTTTTTTTTTTTTTTTTTTAAAAAAAAAAGATTTGAAAATAAAAAAAAAAGAAACTTATCATTTTAAATTGACATTTGAAAGTTAAAAGTAGATAATTAAGGATCGTTTTAATTGACTTTTATATTTTGAGTAGTTGTTAGCACTCCAATTTGTTCTAAAAATGACTTATTTTTTAAATTAAACGCTGAAAATATATTCCAATCACACCTTTAAGTTTACGTAAATCCAAGAGAGGAAACAACAACAATTTGAACCGCAAATGGTTTATAATTTTTTCTGTAAAATTAAGGGAATGAATAATGTCGTGATGTCAAAGAGTAAAATGGAAAAGAGTTGACCATTTGCACGAAGTTTTCGGATACATGTGTTCTATGAAGTTGAATTTGAGTTTATGTAAATTTATAGCGGATAGATGTTCAATCTTTAGAGCCTATGAAGTCTTCTAAAGTTGGTAGACCTCGCATAGATGTTCCATCTAAGTTGTCTTTCGAGTCTTCAATTTCAGAAACCTTCAAATGGTGGAGAACTATTTTATTTATAGAGTTCTCATGGTCAATATGAACTTGAGTTTCATTTGTCCATGAGCTTGGCATTTGGGCCAAGTAATTGGATTTTGGGATTGGTTGGATTCTGGGTCGATTAGATAAATGACAAAAATTAAGGTTCAGTTTGTAAAAATGAAAAAATATTTCTAAATTGTTAAAATAGCAATTTTTTTAATCCAAATGATTAAAGCTCCAACATTTTAAAAAACTAAATAAAAAAAAAAGATAAAACTATTTTTTTTTTCACGCAAATTTGCTTTCAAATTGTTATTCAACGATCAAATTTGGATGTAATTCGTTGTGTCGTGAAGACCACTGCCTTGAAAGCAAATTCAGCATGATCGAGGTGCGAATCATTCTTGTCAATTGTTCCCTAAAGTTAACACAACACCCAGCTTCAGACCTGCACTCGTCGGATGAAGGGTTGGAATCAAATTAGAGAAAATATGCTTAGAATCTCAAAATCATAATGAGAAAACATATCATCAATCTAGTAGAAGTCTAAGAACCCAATTTTTACAATTCAAAGTTTGAGAGTATAATTGCAACTACTACCATATTTAAAGGGTAATTTTTACCATTTTTCTAAATAAATTTGTGTGAAAGGAGAAGATCCCAAGTTTCCAAAAGAATAGAGTTATAATGGGAATTACGGTCAAACCCTAATATGAAATATTAGATCCATAATGAAGCTTACACCAAATTAGATGATTTAATTAAAGAAGAGAAGTAATAAATAAATGTAAGTTTTAGCTTGGGTGAAAATAAATGCAAAGGTATCTGTTATTGGAAAAATCTTAAATTTTTGTGCAGAGCCATTTGCAGTGGAAGAACATCTAATGCAAATTACTTTAATGGCCTTTTTATTAATTCAAAGCACTCACCCTATGGTACACCCTTCCCTTCTAGACTCTAAAATATATGGTTGGACCATACCATACACATATACATAATTATAAAACATATCTCAACCAAAAACACCTCTATTCTATTTTTTCATAAGTTGTAGGAAAAATTATCTTTTTTTTTTTTTTTTTTTAGTTTCGAGTTTTGAAGAATATGTATATTTGGTTTCTAAGTTTTCAAAACATACATTTTTAGTCTTCAAATTTTTTAAAATAAGTACATTTGGTCCCTAAACTTTCAAAATGTAATGTTGTAGTGCTTGAATTTTAAAAATAAGTAGTAATTTTTATTACTATCATCTTAAATTAGAAAAATATTTTTTTAAAAAGTGATCTATTATTTTTAAAACTTATAGTTTTTGTAGTTCAAAATGTCTTATAATTATCGATAATAATAAAACAAAAGTTTAGAGACCTTTCAAAACCTATTTTTAAAAACTAAAGACTAAAAAGCTACATTTTGAAAATTCGATGATCAAATACACCTATTCTGAAAAATTTAGGAACTAAAAAGAGGTATGTTTGGAGAACTAAGTTGTCTTATTGTTTTCTTATCTTTTATAAACATTTTAAAATATTCTTCTGAGTATAAATTCTTTAGAATTTCACAAGACACTTGAAATGAAATGATATGACAATTATGTAAAATAGAAATTTAGATCATCTCTCTATTCTGACAAATCTCACACTATTTGATTTTTTCCAAAAGTTTTAAAAATTTATAATCTAATGATAGTTTTAGAACATTTATAAAAAAATTAAGATAAGATAATAATATAATGATAGACTAATAGTAAAGTTATTGAGTATTCTTTTATAATTTTAGTCTATTTTTTTCTCTCCATCTCTTTTTATCCAACAATATAAAATTGTGAATCACATCGTTTCTAGTTCTTCAAAAATCTATTCTCATATTGCAGCCTTTCCATTTGAAATTAAGGTTCTATCTAATAGGATACATTCACATTTTCACTTTTGCCGTATTAAACCATAAAATAATATATTATGCTTTGACCTATTAATATAGGTACTGTTTTAGATTTAACATTTTCAATTGCAAGGATGATGATTCAAACCTTCAATTTAGAAGGAGATTATTAAGAGTATGTTTGATATATAATTTGGAAATAGAAATTTGAAAATAAATAATTCGATGAAAATAGAGTTATATTTCATATTTTCAAATATGTGTTTGATAGCCGATTCTGAAATTTGATTTTAATTTTAAATAACTATTTAAAATGGTGTTTGATACTATATTTATAAATCATAAAATGTAAGTCATAAACCCTTCTCTATTTGTATTTGAGTTTAAATTAAAGTTAATGTTAAAAGTTGGACTCCGAAACATTTTGGTGGCATTTGGAAGCTTGAGATAGGCGTTGAGCGTGAAGGCCATTGAGGAGAAATGACTAAGTTTGAGTGTGGTAGGTGAACTAAGGCATGAAGGGTAGTTAGGCATTGAACTTAAATTGTGAAGGAAGAACCTCTAAACCTAGCATGAGGCGTATGGGCTAAGCGTCGAAGGTGAGAGGTGAAAGGAAAGAGGAGTTTGTCGAGATAGCTTACAACCCATTAGGAGCTCGTCGGTGATAGTGAATGACAATTGTTTTTAAGTTAGCTGATTTATTTTATATCATGATCATGATTTCTTATGGAAGAAAGTTATTTATCAAATAGAGTTTTTTAGCATGATCTCTTAAGCATGTGTTAATGCTATGTTTCTAAACATGATTTATCCAGCTTGAGCATGTCTTACTAGAGT
This sequence comes from Citrullus colocynthis, assembly GCA_031780015.1. NCBI lineage: Eukaryota > Viridiplantae > Streptophyta > Magnoliopsida > Cucurbitales > Cucurbitaceae > Citrullus > Citrullus colocynthis. The sequence goes on from QLSR01001481.1 coordinate 470,444, forward strand.
AGAGATTAAATTGCATGATGCTATGATGATTATGCTATGATGCTATGGTAAGTGTATGGGTTTTTAATCATTGAGTTTCGTACCCTAGATATGATTATCATGGGATCTCGATACTGAAAGATAGAAGTGTTGGGATTGGTGTGTCCTAAATCTCTTGGGTCTAATAGTTTTGTAAATTGTAAATACATTTTATTTATTGAATAAAATAAGAAGTTGTTTTATCTATCTTATGCATTAATCCAATCCAATAAACTAAGATTCCATGGTTATTTTATGCAAACTTAAACATGAATGTGGTTGACATACAAGGTTAGATCATGTTTAAGTAATAATCAAAAGGTCTGTAGTATAGGAATAAGATTATGCATCTTATTCTGGTAACAATATGGATATGTCTCACTTTGTAATTGTTACAAGGAGTTGTGAAATGTTACAAACGATTTGATCCTAATCGATCATGTGGAGACATGTGAGTGGGGGTATCCTATGCAAAGAGTTTATATAAGATCGGACCACAAAATGTTTAATTTCTCTTTCTAATGCCATTATTGTAGAAATTAACATTTCATAAGATGACTATGGGTAACTCGACCTGAATCCTGGTGAGTTATGAACTCTTGTCTATGAGGGCAATCATTTGATTTGTATAAGTGAGAGTGGCCGAATCGCCGACTCAATAAGTCTACCATTTTGAAGATTTTTCTGATTAGGGAGTTGGGAATATATCTTCACAACATGGAATTCACTCCTTCCTGTGTGTAGGGCTGATTTCGGGTCTTGATCAATGATGGCTCACCCTCTCACTGGCCTGAGAGGGATTAGTTTATAGTTGGATTATAAACAGTTTGTTCCTTAGAGGGATCAAATGGTACTTAAGGAGTTAAATATAACTATAGGGGTAAAATGGTAATTTGACCCAGCTAGAATTATGAGTAATTTGTGAAGGGTCAACTTACTGTTGATTAATAAATTCCGTGGACACAAAAATATATTTATAGTGCGAAGAGTGCAATTGTAAGTCTTTAGTGGAGTGACCTATAGTTAATGAATATTGATTAATATAAGGTCCCCTTGCTAGCTCATAAAGAATTAGTATAAGAATCAAATATTTTGGTTTAATTTAAAATGTTCAAATTAATAAGAGAATCAATGGTATGTGATACAATTAGCATAATGTATATAAATATATTATAATATTAAGTTTATTTTGGATGAGATTCAAAATTTATACTTTATATTAAAAGAGAGATGAATATTTAAATGAGATTTAAATATTAGTTAAATGAATGAGATTCATATTAAAACTATAAGTTACGTGAGAGAAGGTTGTTTGAATATGATTCAAATTAAATTAAATATGTGATATTTAATTTATTGATTAATTAATTGATTAATTTAATTATATATATTGAATAACTCCAACATAGTGGGAAATTATTCTATTCTCTCTCTCACACTAACTTTTATGTAAAAAAAAAAAAAAAGAGAGAGAAGAGAAGATGGAGGTTACACAAGAAGAAGTGCTCAGTAATACAATCTCAAGAACTCTCTCCCTCTCTAATTCTATCTTCTCTCCCAAAAGGAATTCCCTTGCCAAAAAATTAACTTTATCTCTAGAGCTAATTCTTTTCTTATTTACATGGAAATAGTTAATTACTTACTCTCTGAAGCAGTTGATCATGCTTACTTAAACCTATTTGTTTGATAGATTCATGCAAGGTTTTGCGCACACACTTAAGCAAAATGAATGCAACTTAAGCAACACTTGAAAAATGTTAGTTTCATCCACTCAATCCATTAAGAAAGTTAGTTATCCATAATAGAAAGTGAGAATGATCAAAATAATTGGAAATGTGAAACGAGCAAATTTATATTGAAGAGAACTGTGAGTCTTTTGAAATCACAATCTTAATACAAATAAGAAAATTAGAAATGAAAGCAAAATATGAAACTAATAATATCAAGCCGCCAATAACAAAATCTTGCTTCTTAGAGGCTTAAAATGGAGGTTGTCCGATGTATTTGCACAGGGGAACGAGATGGATTCTCACACTCCGAAAGGCAATATTAAATTCTCACTCAGAATTTTCTCACGGAAGAGCTCGAGGTTCAAGATGACAATTGAGTTGAGGGAGAATGAGCAGAGTGTTTGCCAACTAAATCTCTCTATCTTCATTTCAAGCTCTTGTGGGCTATGTATAGGCGTCCAAAAGGTGAGCTTATGATTGTATGCACCTTTACATTTAATTTCATGTCCTGCTGTGCAGACTTTCGCGTCACAGATTCATCAGCTCTGTCGTGGCTTGGTCAAATTAGTTATCCACTTGCATGTTGACACGACAACCATCACCCATGCATTTATCGACTCTTTTTCTTCTCAACGCTTGATTTTTGACGCATTGATCAATAGGACGATTTGGTCTCGGTCTATCTGGCAACATTTTTTCTTGTCCTTAAACGTTTTTTTTTTTAATTAAATCCTGCGTTCAAAAGATATAAAAACTCATAATTTCCAGAATAGAAGCGTTTTGTAAACATTATGAACGTAAAGCTATTTGTATTACACTATTTCTTCCTCAAACTCATGCGTTCATATTGTAAATTACTCTAATTATTCCAAAATAAAAAGTACCAATAACTTGTATTTCTACAAGTTATCATGTCTCACATCTTTTCCTAGGTTAAGAGGGTAATTTGAGAAGGGAGTGACATAAAACTAGTTTTGGTTACCCACAAAATATTAATTGACAATAAACTATGATTAATTTATTCATAAATATGTTTTAGTTAAAAAGTTTTGTATGATTATTACAAATAGAATTTATAATACATTATATAATACATATTTTCATTTTTTTAAAAAAATGAATTGAGGTCATAACATGACTTATTGTATTTCTAAATGTTTTTATCTTTATTTAATATAATTATGCATTTTAAAATTTTTAATTTAAAATTTGGATACAATGAAAACATAAAAATATTGTTTTCAAAATTTGCACTATTTGAATCACATAATCCAAAAATAATTTTCAGAAATAGAATCTAGGTTGTCTGCAAAATACATATTTATTGAATTCAATGAATCTAAAAATATTAAATATAATCCAGATTACCAACTAAACAACCCTAAGATTTCGTTTGGTAACCATTTTATTTTTTGTTTTTGGTTTTTGAAAATTAAACTTATTCTCTCCCAGTTTCTCACAAACCAAAGTTGAATTCTTAGCCAAATTTTAAAAACAAAAAATTAAAAACTACGACCCGTTTGGTAAACATTTGGTTTTTTAAAATTAAGCTTATTTTCTCTTAGTTTCCTACAATAATTTGCATCTTTTTTTAATTATAAGATTTGAATTCTCAGTCAAATTTAAAAAACAAAAACAAATTTTTAAAAATTACTACATTTGATAACCATTTGGTTTTTGAAAATTAAGTTTATTTTCTCTCAATTTCTTACAACAATTTACATCTTTCTTAAGTACAAGAGTTGAATTTTTAGCAAATTTCAAAAACAAAAATAAGTATAAAAACTACAACCCAATTCGTTTTTTATTTTTGGTTATTGAAAATTAAACCTATTTCATTCCAATTTCTTACAATATTTGCATATTTCTTAAGTAAAAAAAAGTTAAATTCTTAGCCAAATTCCAAAAATAAAAACAAGTTTTTTAAAAAACTACTTTTTAGTTTTCAAAATTTTACTTAACTTTTGAAAATATTTATCAAGAAAATTAAAGGTAAAAAGAATATTTATAAATTTAATTTTTAAAAATAAAAAATAAAAAAGATTAAATAGTTACTAAACATGAGGATACTATCACTTTTCACATGGTTGTTTTAAATTTTTGTCAAACAAATAAAAAAAATAGAAAAATAATGAAAAAGCATTCAATTATTCAATGAATGACATCAAATTTAGGGTGAACACGAGATTCCATTTTGAAAATAATGTTTTATGTTGAGCATTTAATCTACAACCCATTTTTGGAAGAATCATTAATTGTGTGCTTTGAAGAAGCATAAGTATTTCTGAGCATTTCATAATTACTTTTTACTACAATCACAACTTTTAAAACCTCTTCTTAATTAATAGGCTCTACAAAGTTATTAACATCACCCCTACAAAGTTATTAACATCACCCCTAGAGTTACACTCAATTTATATTTAGCATCTACCTCGTAATATCATACAAGAAATCAAATATCAAAGATACTGTCAATCTAAACTTAGATCAATAGCAATTAACATACATTTAATCTTTTAAAGTTAAATGTTTGATTTTCATTCTTCTAATTGTTGTATTGAAAAATGAATATAACAAATAAGTATTTTTTTCTTTTTTCATCGTAGGTTTGATTAATATCGCTTCTCACCATCTATATTACAATATCATTATTGAAAAATATATATTGAACAATATCATATTATTGGAACTTCAATATTGCAATCTTAACCTTAATTAAACTTTTTAAAATATTGCAATTTTAACCGTTTGATAAATTATTCTCTAAATATCATCAAGTAAAAGCTTTTCTCTTATGTATAAAACAGATTATAAAACATATGTATGATATAAATTAATAGAAATTTAAAAGAAAAAAAATTGGCCTAGGAGCTAAGCTTTCTTTCTTTTTTTTTTTTCTTTCCTTTTTTAATTTACGGATTTTGACAAAGTTATTCCATGGTTACTTTTGGATTTACTCCAATTATTTTGTTTATTTTATTAAAATTGATGAATGTATAAAGATTTTTACGTTGTTTTTGTTCAAGCTTAAGGTCAAAATTAATTTTTTTTTTTTTATACAAAAAAGTGAAAATTCACAAACACCTATTATGAAAATTTTTAAACCACAAAATCGAAATATTAGAAACTTATTAACCTATATGAATCTAGGTTAGAAACATTTTTAGTTATTTGAACTTTCATAAAAACAACAATTGAGTTTCTAAATTTAGAACAATTTAGTTTTTATTACTTCAAAGTAAATATTAATTTAGAGTGGATTTGAAATAATTAATAAAATCAAATTTTCTGCAAGAACCTTCAGAATAATTAATTTTGTAAGTATGATAAGTATAGTTTATGGGAATGCTTTTGGACCATTAAAAGTGTTCATTGAAAAGTCTTAATAAATAAAAGACATTTGGAACGTTTGATTCATGTAAAATCAATTTTTGAAAAAAAAAAATACTTGACACACTATAAAAAGAAATGACTTTGAAGTGATTAATTGAAAATCTTTAAAATATATATCATAAGAAAAAAAAAGTCTATAATTAATATAATCACATTTGAATATAGCGCAACAAAAGATGTTTATTATTCAAAATATTTTTAAAAGATTGTAAGATATAAAAAACATTTTTTAAAAATATTTTTGTAAAAAAGTGCTTAAAACGAGGAGGTATTCCAAATAAATTCTTAATTTTCATAATTTAGAAAACATTTATTACTTAATTAGTATATTGATCTAGGTAAGAACCTCATTGTCTTTTAACCACATTCTTACGATAATTAGATATTAAATTAATATAAAATTGAGGCTAAATTATTACAAAATCAAAATGATAGACTTATAAACTAAACCTCGAATACTAATAGTTGCTCCACTAAAGTTCAAGAATAAAAAATATATTTTAAACAATACATTGAGAATAAGTTACACAAATACTACTAAATCTGGATGCATACTTTAAATATGTCTTCAAATTTTGAAATGTTCTATTTTTACTATAGTGTACTTTGAAATTATCCAGAAAATATCATCTTTGCATAATAAAATATGAAAATCAGCAAGTCGGAGGGAAAAAATTAAAAGGTACATGTGATGTTATTTACTGGGGTTGTTTTCAAATATAGAAAAATTAACCAAAATATCTTTAAATATAGCAAAATTTTATTGTCTATTAGCAACAAACTACGATAGACCACAATAAATTACTATATGTATCTATCATGATACACAAATAATAGTCTATTGCGATTTATCACAAATAGATTGTGATATTTTGCTATTGTCTGCAAATATTTTCATCAGTTTTGTCATTTAAAATAATTTTCTTATTTACAACTATATAGAAAATGAGTTACAATGTTACCTTTTAAAAAAAAAAAATCTAAAGCATAATCGAAAACTCCTCTTAACAAAAGTGTAAAGTATTGATACCATAAAGAATATCGAGATTTTAATTTTACAATAATATCAACTTAAATATTTCAACAGTATCAATATCAATAGATATTTTTTAAAATGTTGACATTTACATTAGAGATATTTTGTTTCTTTTATTCTTCATATTTTATGATAATTAAAAATTGTCGATTTCACTTCTCATGGTCATATTAAACACACAAAAATGTAAAAATATTGATGAAATTATCAATAGAAATTTAGGTAATGTTTATCCAAGGTTAAACATAATCTATATGTGGTAATTTGAAAAATGGCTTCTAGTTTATTACATTTGTTGATGTTTACTTGTGTTCCATATTGTAGGGACCCACCTCCAAATTTGTAATCAAAACGCATAATCCAATTGAGAAATGAAGGATACTCAATTTAATTGAAGATGAAAATTACGTAAGACTTACAACTTTCACCGTTCCCATTATCATTACCATTACAAATATTATTATTGTAACAGTATGAAAATTATGAATTTGTTATATTTATTGTTACTTTTACTTTTATCATTACCATTAGGGTCGAGTAGTAACGGTAACGATAATAACAATAATAGAAGTAAAATGTGACAGATTTATAATTCTAAGGAAACACAATAAGAAACAATTCAATTACGCAACTATGACTCAATTCTATTGAAATTGATCTATAAATCTCACTACAGTTACACCAATTTTGATTATTGGTTGGTAATCATGACTCAGTTAGTAATAATGTGTATAATTTTAACAAATTTTCGAAGAAATGGAAGAAAAATAAAAATAAAAAGGGACCCGCAGAGTTGGCAGAAGGTAATTAAGCAAATAATGGGGGGTTGTGATAGTGGGGTCCGTAATACAGAGTGGCAGTAGGTAGCTGCACCATGGTCGTACCCGCGCATAATCATTTCCCAGAATTAACACCTCCTCACCCCAGGCCCAGGCCCATTACTCATATACCGACAAAACAAAAACCCCTTCTGGGCCCACTCCCATAAAACCAATGGTCATGATTATACTCATACGCTTAACGTGATACGTACAAAAACCACCATATCCTCCCTCTCTTTGTTTGACCATTTTAAAAACACACAAAAAAGAAAAGTCCACCCGGTTTGTCCGGTTCGATTTTGATGGAAATAAACCCTTTTTTGGGTGCGCAGACCGGGTGCCCTTTTTATGGGAATTTGATAATTTTACCACCTTTTTTTGTGCAAATTCAAAATCTTTTTTTATTTTTTGTTTACATATATATATATATATATATATATATATATTTTAAACAGGATATCGGATCGGGTACGGTTAATTCCAGGAGTACCTGTCCTCCCGTGGACCCCACCTCTGACATTGTCAATCACTCCTCCAGCACGGATTTTTCTTTTCCTTTTTAATAAATATTTCCCCCCTCTTATCTTATTCTTTTTTTGAAATATGATACTCCTTTTACATGTAAATAAATTAATAATCAAACTTTTCGTTGAGCTTAATAATTTTGACGTTTGACCTATATATTATGATTTAATCAGTTTAACCAGACTTATGCTAGTAAAATAATGATAATACAAAACTCAAAAATTGCAAAGCTATCCCGAAAAGTGTGGTACTAGTTGTAATTACAATTTTAAACTTTCAATTATAAAAATTAGGTCTATAAATTTTTATAAGTATTTAAATTGGACTATCAAGCTTACAATAATAATTATAGAAATTAGACTCACAAATGATAAAAATTGAACACTCAAACTTATACAAATTTTATAATTTATACAATTATGTAAATTTGAATGTCTAATTTAACTTAATTTTAACATTTATATAAGTTTGAAGGTTTAATTTTTAAAATTGAAAGTTTAAAGGTATAATCGCAACTACTATCATACTTTAGAGGTGATTTTTGCAATTTGTCCTTTTTTTTTTTCTTTCTTTCATTAAGATCGAAAGTTTAAATTTCACACTCACACTTGTACTAAAAAAATTGAGGAAAAAAAGAATTGAAATTAATCTATTAGTAAGAGGTTTTAATTCTCACCTACGATAAAAGAAAATAAAAAGTTATTTTTAGTTGATTGTACAATAAACTCGATAACATAACCTCAACATCTAATGTATATACAATCTTATTTTAGTGAAAGAATAAGCTTACAATTATAGGCTCTGACTTAATTATAGTAAAGGGTTACTTTTATAATTCTTAAAAGTACTTTGGAGAAAAGAGTGGAGATGTTGACTGACGTAATTTATTTGTTTGTATAATGGATCAAGTTGGAATATAATTAAATTAGATTTGAATTTACATTGTGGATGTGTTTGTGAGGGAAAGGAATTTTCTTATTGTATTGTATTAAAAAAAAAATTCGACATATATTATTGATGGTAAAAAATTCAAATATACGATAAACAATGTATTACTTCAAACAACCACCTTTGTAAATTATAACCCATCAAATAAATATATTTAACCACTGGCTCCTTTAAAGACTTCTTAAATTTCTTAGAGTTGGTAACCTCTCTAAATATCAAACTGACAAATAGGACACTCTAAAGTATGGCATTCCATTAAGCTTATTGTAATGTCAGGAATTAGTTTTCTCCCTTGAGCATAGAGATTATGATGCCCAAGATATCTCAATTTTACGTGACAACAATAGATATATTGATAAAATGTTGATATTCATAGATATTTATATAAATCAAAACTTTATACAAATTATTTAAATTAAAAATTAAGTTGTTTTTACTTCGAAACTAAGTTATAGATATTATTATTTAATATATATCTTCGTATTGAAATTTATGGATTGATTGAGAAGTATCTAAATTCTTGAACCCGATGAATATTGATAGAGAATCAGAGTAGATTGATGATTTATTATAATTTTGATAATATCTAACCAATCTTTTTTTTACTAAGTTGAATTAGTAATTAATTGCAAAAAATCACTTTTAGTCTCCAAATTTTTATAGAAGTAACAATTTAGTCATTATACTTTGGTTTGTAGGGATTTAGTTCCTATACTTTCAATTTTGTAACAATTTAGTTCCTAAACTTTACTATGTGACAATTTAGTCTTGTACTTTAAAATTTGTAATGATTTAGTTCCTATTGTGTAGAAAATTAGTATTAAGGTTTAATGAGATTTCTTGAGTAAAATAAACCGATCAAGTAATTAAGGACTCAATATTTTTACAAGATACAAAGTCTACATCATAAAATAATAAAAATTGACATCTAATTTTGATGAAATTTTTTATGTTATGAACTAAATTGTTTCAAAGTTGAAACTACAAGGACTAAGTTGGTAATACCAAAATTTAGGGACTAAATTGTTACAAAATTGAGAATACAGGAACTAAATTGCTACAAACCAAACTACAGGAACTAAATTGTTACTTTAGGAACCAAATTTTTTTTAACCTAATTAATTTGTTAAATTTAAGATCATTTTTCTGAAATTTTATTTCTAATGAGTAAAGTGTTTTAGTTGGTTTTTAAACATTTAATTTCATATATATTTTAGGATTGTTTTCAAATATAGCAAAATGAACCAAACTATTTTATGTAACCAAACTATTTACATACATAAAAAATTCATTGTCTAACAATAAAAGTCTGTAAAAGTCTATCACAGTTTATAGATAAATTTTTTTATATTTGTAATATTTTTTTTATTTATAATATTTTTTCTATATTTGATGTGTTTAAACTTTTAAAAATATTTGACTAGGTCAACTTTGAACTAATAGGTTTTTTTTTTTTCTTTATTTTTTAGATATTTTAAAAAGTTGATGACCCACAGAGACACCAATCCGATTTGTAAAAAAAAAAAAAAAGTCTAACAAATTAGTGGCACAAAAATTAAAAAAAGGTTAGATATTAAATCTTAATCTTTTAATTGCATGTTTAATAAATTTTTAAACTAAGGGCTTACTCGTTTTTGAACTCTTTAATTTTAATTCCTCAAGTTTAAATTAGTCAGTGTTCCATTAAATGTGAGATTTTCATCTAATAGATTTTGCCAATTTATGAGTTACACAATTGAAATTTCAAACAAAACAATCCTCAAAACATTTATTTAAGAGTAATTTTGAAACTGTTAATATTTTTTTTTTTTTTCTTTATTTTTTAGATATTTTAAAAAGTTGATGACCCACAGAGACACCAATCCGATTTGTAAAAAAAAAAAAAAAGTCTAACAAATTAGTGGCACAAAAATTAAAAAAAGGTTAGATATTAAATCTTAATCTTTTAATTGCATGTTTAATAAATTTTTAAACTAAGGGCTTACTCGTTTTTGAACTCTTTAATTTTAATTCCTCAAGTTTAAATTATTCAGTGTTCCATTAAATGTGAGATTTTCATCTAATAGATTTTGCCAATTTATTAGTTACACAATTGAAATTTCAAACAAAACAATCCTCAAAACATTTATTTAAGAGTAATTTTGAAACAGTTAATAGTTTTTTTTTTTTTCCTTTGCAAGTCAGTCTAAAGTATGCCTTTTAATCTTCTAAATTTAGTTTAATATCCATTAAAGAGGTTTTCATAAAATTAAAATGGATTTAATCATCTAAATTAAGTTTAATATCCATTAAAGAGATTTTCATAAAATTAAAATAGATTTTAAACTATTAAAGGCAACAATAAGAATACTTTAAAAAATAAAAGGTAAATTGCAAAAATCACCTCTAAAATATGGTGATAGTTACAATTACACCATAAAACTTTGAATTGAAAAAGTTGGGTCCCTAAACTTCTATAAGTGTTAAAGTTAGACCCTTAAACTTACAATAATTGTAGAAATTTGACTCACAAATGATAAACACTGAACTTTAAACTTATACAAATATTATAATTTATACAATTATGTAAGTTTGAAGGTCTAATTTGACCTAATTTTAACACTTACAGAATTTTAAGTGCTCAATTTTTAAAATTGAAAGTTTAAGGGTATAATTGCAACTATCACTATACTTTAAAGGTAGTTTTTGCAATTTGTCCAAAAAAATAATAAATTTTCCTTCTCAATAATTTCTACATTGTAGGAGCATCATATTCAATTTTTATCGACATTTCCATATTTCTATGGAATCGATATCAACTTGACATTTCTATTATATCCTAAAAAAATATATGAAATGCAAAAACTAAGCAACAAAATATAATATAGATAATAAACATTTGTTAAAGAAAAGATAAATAATTTTATAAAGAAATTATTATAAATAAAACAGATATCGATCTATTTACAGATATAGAAAAATTTAAATGATACACTATAATAAACTTCTATCGTCTTTTTCATCACTGAAATTTTTTTATATTTATAAATAATTTAATTAATTTTACTATATTTTAAAATAATCATAATTCATATTATTTATGTATTGGCATGAATATTTCATAGACATTCTGTTTACATTGACATTTTAAACATGGTTGCAAGAGACAAAAGGGAAGGTGTCAAAAATTATTCTCGATAAACTCTGAAGAGTGAATGGAATGAGCAGAAGAAATGAAAAATGCGCGTCCCAACCAGCCGTGCATGTACCTCATTCCTATTTTCAGCAATTTAATTCATAATTAAAATATGTCCTTTTTAAATAAATATATATAATTATTATAATTTAAATAAAAAGAAAAAAAAAGAAAAAGAGAAAGGAGTGTAATTACGTAATTACAATTGTGCCCCTTGGGTTGGTGAGAAATTACGGAGAGAGGGGTATTTTGGGAAACATGGGAAAGCGGGCCTTGGATCCTTCGTCTACGGCGAAGACCACTTTGAGAGTCGGGAAGACGAAAATGAAAGTCAGGAACTTTTGCAATTTCCAATGCCACCCCTCCGATTTCAGTGTAAACCTTCTCGTTTCTTCCCCACTTAAAATCAAATAAAATACTCATATTAAAATATTATTATTTATAATTCTTACTTAAATTATTAGGGAAAATAAAATCTTCCAATTACGTCATTTACTTAAAAAAAAAATACTCTATATTTTCAAAACTAATAATACCATCCTTTAACCACTTATTAACAACCAAATTGATTTTTGTTCAAAAAAATGAGGTTCATGCTCTCATTAATGTTAACTTTAAGATTTCTATCTTTTTGGTTCTATCTATGACTTTCTCTAAGTAGGTCGTCAGAGTAAGTTCGTTACTCATGTTCATAGATTTCGACATTTTCCTGTGTGGCGTGAAGATTACCTTCTATTAATGAAGTCTACTTTCCTTATTGATTCCCTATATATTTGATCTTTTTGTTCTTGTTTGTTATACTAAAAAAAAATAATAGTAATTGACATGACCTTTTACCCTAGCAATGGAAAGTTTGATTTCCTATCCTCATATACTAAAAAAAAAAAAATTCTTATTACTATTTTAACTAGAAATATGCGAGCAATGATTTTTAGAATAGAAATTTAGAGGGACATTGTTTTCGATTCTTCAAAAATAGTTTAGGTTATACATTAGTTTTTAAAATGTCTATTTTAATATTTAAAAATATAATTTTATTGTTGTTATTTTTTAACATCTTAATACATATATGGTAAAATTAAAACTTAAAAGTTTATAAACTAAAATACACATCTTAAACATTCAAATATAGAAAAACGAATAAACGAAGTTGAAAAGCTTTAAAAGAATAGAGTAGAAATTTAAATTTTGAAAGAAAGCTTTTGTAAGTACTAAAATAAAACTTGTTCACTTTTTAACTATAATGACGTATAATGGTCCATAATAATATATATATTTAGAGAATTACATTATATATTCTTTTATCTAAAAAAATTCTAATTTCTGCTAATGTATTCAGAGAGTTCATCACAGTGAGGTGAGGTGAGAATTTTCGAACTTCTAACTTTTAGTTTAAAGAATATATATAATTAAATTGCTTACATTTTTAATTGTGCTCATTATAAAATATATAATTTAGTTTTTTTTTTGGAAAAGATAAACGAAAAAGAAAAGGTTAGAAGAGAAGAAATAGAAATACAATGGCACGTTGAGGCTATAAATACGATGCCATTAGCTTTCTTCTTCCCCACACATAGCATTTACTTTGGTTTGGTGGCCTTTCCTCCTACTACCCTCAACTCTCACTATATATCAAATGAGAAAAAGAAAAAAAAAAAAAGAAATACAAAATCCAACAAAAATCCTCTCTTCTTTCTTCTCTTCAATTCAAAGCATGGAAGAGTCCGTTAAGCTCAGGAGGGATAGCGCCGTGTGGTCGACCTCGGTTCGAATCAGCTTCCCCGACACCGTCTTATTCTTTCTCGGCGCTATCCATCCTGAGTTTCCCGGCTTCTTCTTGCTCTCTTTTTCAGTTATTATTGGACATGGAGAAGAAGAATGTATACATTTTTCTCAAATACGTCTGCATGATATGATATTTGCTCTATCACATCATCATCATCATTATTATTTTGTTTTTGTAATATTGTTTTGAATTTGTCCATTCATTTTTAAACTCTCTCTCTCTTTCTCTCTTGTCTTGTTTGTGAAGGTAAGGTTTCTCCATCCCTTCAAAGAGAATTAAAAAATTGGTTGTTACCTTTTCTTTTGAGTTCTTTATTGAGTCTCTCCTTTGGCAATTTGTTTGGGGAGGATTTCAATGCCGAAATCGCCCTTTATACATATTTATAATATTTTAATTAGTTCAACTATACGTGTTTTGCCAAATATTAGATTGAAGTCATCTCCGTAGAAATGTTGCTTTTTTTTAGTACAATAGGAGGGAGGATATAAATCAAATAAGTTACTTTCTAATGTTAGGTTATAATTTTCACTGATTAGAATAATCTCGAGTGTTCTTTATGTATTTTAAACGTATAGTCTAATTAATTAATTTAAGTCTACCACCATGATTTTACTTTCGTCATTATTTTTATCAATTTCAAAAATAATGATTAGAATATTAAAGTATTGATATAATTAAATTTATCAAAATTACTATTCTTTTTATATGTATTGTTATTTAAGGATCTTCCCGGAGCAAGCGGTGAGATTTTATTTACATTCTCAATAGCTTTTATGTGCTAAAAACATGGAGACCAATCCTAGATGTTAGGGTTGAGTTGAATAACCATTTTATTTTTGGATGGTTTGAACTTGATTTTGATTATATTTGAGCTCTTTGATTTCATTAGCTTAAATTTAAATTTAATTCTTATGATTTGGCTGCTTTCTTTTGTATAAATAATCTCTGTTATTATTGAAATACATATAAGTTTCTTAAATAAGCTAGAATTAATATTTGAAAACACCTCTATATGCTTTTTTGGGTGAAGGTAGCAAAAATTTATATCTAAAGCACTTTTGCATGGAAAAAGTGAATTCAAAATAAGCACTTCACGATTATAACTTTTGCCCTTTTATTTTGTGGTTGTGAATATGTGACCATTATTTTCACACACCCTTTTATGGGTGTAAAGACATGAGGGTAAAAATGAAACTAATGATATTATTGGAATAGTTTTGATATCTTACTTTTTGTTACCATACGTACTTATCTAACAGCTTTTGTTTCTTTTGCATAAATGTACTTACCTTATTTTAAGTCATTATAGCTTCAATTCAAATTCAAATTGTAATTTAGCTAAGTGAAAAAGATTTTTCAATTGCTATTTCAAAGACGGATGGTTTAATCACTCGTCTCCATTTATTAAATTAAAAAAATAAGTACAAATTGCAAATTTAGTTTTGTTCTAAAATTTTATACTTTTTTAGTTCTAACAATTTGTGAACGAATGAGGTTTGAATCTTTTATCATTTGATTAATGATATATATCTTATAGAAAATTAAATTATGCTCATGCTGACAATTATAGAATTTTGATGTTATTTAATTGGTCCAATTAAATGTTGATTATAATAAAATGAGGATTGACGTCTTTGTCCAGGTATACAAATTATTTATTACCCTACTAGTACTAGCTGAGTCCAAATTTATCTAGTAGCATTGATATGAATGTAACATAGTTGTGTTAAAAGGCTTTCCCCTAACATCTTAAGCTTATAAGAACACCCACCATGGGCAAATCAAGCTATTTGTAATATTACCCAATGCTTTCATAGGAAAATTCTCTGTCATTTGCTTTGTTTTCCCATTATTTGTTCTTCTTTTCAATTGTACTAACAAAAAGGAAAAATGATATAATACTAATGTTTAACACATCAACAATCACAATCATCCTAGACTAGAGCTTTGTTGGTTGGAATCATCTCCTCTTGATAATGTTATACCAAAATGAGGATAGTCGGTTCAGTTTTGTCGGGTTTTTTAGTCACCAAGAACCAAGAACCAAGAACCAAACCAATCAGTTAAATAAACAATAGATCAAAACCAATGTCCAATAAAAAACAAAACCAACGAATTGGTTTTTATTTAGTTTGATTTATTATTAGTTTAGTTCTTGACTATATATATATTTTCTTTCAAATTTTAATTTTAATTTTGTTTTGAATGGGTCATTTTTGCTAACTTTAAATTAAAATTAGGTCCATTTCTTTGTTTTTTATTTATTTATTTATTATTATTATTATTATTTGTAGATTGAGAACATTTTTATTTGTTTCTTGACACTTTCTAAATTAAAAAACATAACACACCCCATAATAATTGGTTTTTTTTAAACAATAAATATATATGCACCTTAATAATTAAAATACTAAAAGATATCTAATGTTAGAGTTTATTTTTAAAAGTATATATACCCTTGATTTTTCCAATCAAAATTTGATCCAAACAAATTGATTTTCTCCAAATACAAACTAATATCCCAATTTTATAGTAAAAAGTCAAACTAAACTAGTGAATTAGTTTGTATTGGTTTGATTTTTTGGTTTTCTGTTGCCCTCCTAGTTTGACTAATAAACATTTAATGTATATTGCAACTGTTGGCAACAACCTGAAGAGAAGACTCACAACCCACCAAAAAGAAATTTACTATGTAAAAATTATTACAATTACACAAAATAATCTTCTCCTCAATTACAAGAGTACACTTCCAAAAATTTTATACTACTCACACACTTTAATCAAGGGATTTTAAATAGTTTACTTAACACACTCAAGCTTAAAGTGGTTTCAAATGTGATAATTTAAAATCAAGCCATAAACTCCTTTTATAGTGCTTGGAGCCCATCACTTCCTTGAATTTTTTCGATGTGGGACAACTGCACTTTTAATATTTTGCAAAAATCTAACAACAATCACACAAGTTGTCTAAAATAATACTAATATTACTATTGTAAAGAATAAAATGTTTGAGTCATTTAAAATGTTGATTTCAGTTCTTTGACATTTTCGTCTAAAGTATATTTTGAAATTGTCAGTCACATAATCATGAATATAATAAGTCCATACAATTAGATAATGGTAATATTAGTTGTTGATGGGCAAATTTTGGACAAGGAGAACGCATTGACCTAAACGTGACAATAAGATGAAAAAATTTGCACATTGGTGTGGTGCTTGCCACACAGACTTCGATGCTTAAGTTAGAAGGTGTAACTGTGTAACATGTAGAGAGTTTGAGTATTAGAATGAACTTGTTTACTCTAAAGTTATCATAACATATTTATAGTGAAATATTGATCTAGGGCATCCATCTTAGAATTTCCGAGTCATATTAGGTTAATTCTCAAGTCAAATGGGTCAGGGCAAGCATTTAGTATGTCATGTTTATCAAATTTGGAGCCTCGACCAAGGAGGTTAGTTGTGCGTTTGGCCTAACCTACCCTCTTCTCAAGGCGCCCAAATAGGTGGTAGTACGCTTCATTCGCCAAATGGAGAGGATCAACCTTGCTTCAACCTCATCTTTGCCTGAGGCTGAAGCTGTGAGCCCAAACTACCCTCTTCTCAAGGCCCAAATAGGTGGTAGTACGCTTCATTCACCAAACGGAGATGATCGGCCGTAACCTTAACCTTAGTCGTGGTTGAGGCCGATCGGGCTACTTTGGCTCAAAACCAAATTAGCCCTTTTCTTTAAGCCCATCATCTTTTTGACCCAATTGCTTGTATGTTTACTATCGTTTCTTTGGTCCGATAGCTTCTTCTTCACTATGTCACTTTTATTCTTTAGCTCAAAAAATCACCTATATAGTAGAAATGTTTATTAGCTAACATGTACTAGAGCTAAACTTCTTAAAGTTATTTTTTAACTTCAACCAAAGTTTTGATTCAAATTTTTACTTCACATCTGGTTGAACTCAAAAGAATTGTTTAAAATTTATGCTCATAGTCCAATTTTATATTTAAAATCCTTGAGAAATTATTGAAGCCGCCAGCATAAAACTATCTTTTGTGTTTTGGTTCAATATTTTATTCATTTTTAATAATGTAATAATAATGTCGATTACGTCTGATGTTGATATCAAAAAGTGTGTATATGTGAAAATGTTTTCGTTATATTTTATTCATTTTAATTTTCATTGGGAATGCGGTTGACATCAGGCAAGATTTCCAAAGGAAACTTAATTCATAGTTGATTTTATTGATGTGTAGTAGCGTCATGTGTCTAACTTTTACATATCCTTTAATTCTTATATTTTCTCAAATACATTAACGACCATTCTTAAATTTGTTGATCTTCTAACTAATCGATCCTTAAAATTATTTGATCTTTTGATAATCGACTCTTAGGCTCGTTAGTATTGGACCTTTAAACTTGTTGGTCTTTTGGGATAATTGGTCTTTAGACTTATTGATCATCTTGAATAGACCTCTAGTTGTAGGACCCATATGACAACTCTAGAGAGGTGAATGAGGTTTCTTAAAGCTAATTTAAACTTTTTGCTAATGTGGGCACAATTAAACAAATTAACACACTTTTTGCTAATAAATAATTTAAACAAGAATTTTAGGCAAATAATTTAACTTTGAATTAAACAAAAAAATAATGAACAATCACACCACCCTATTTGATTATGAGCAATTGATTTCAAGAATTAAAAATTGTAACTAATTTCATGCAATAAAAGATAATAACAAATTAATTGCAAAATTAAATAAGAGAGATAAAAGAAATTGACACCAAAAATTTTATAGCGGTTTGGCACAACCGGCCTACATCCATTTCTCAAGCTCCTCTTGGATACTTCACTAGAAGTCTTGTCACTCTTTCCTAGCAATCCCAACCGCTACACTGCTCTTTTTGCGAGTTCAAGAGCAAACTCAGTTGTTTCCACGGATGTCGATCAAATCATTACAACCGCTCTTTTTCAAGATCAAGAGCAATCCTTACAAAATGTTTGGAAAAATTAAAGATTGGATTTACAAATTGCAGCACTCATTAAATCAAACCTCACAACATAATATATATCTCTCTCAACAATAAGATGAAAAAAAATTTGAAGCTGGGAGAGAGCAACAATGGTGGCTTGGTGAATTATGGAGGATTGAAAATAATGAAAATTGTTAAAGTTTGGAGAATAAGACAAGTTTAAAAAGAGGGGAAAGTGGGTGAAAACCACAATTAATTTGGTACATTGGATGCTAGTAAAAGAAAATTAAATGATAGAGATTTAAACTCAACTAGCTGTCAGATACAAACATAAAATAATATTAAACTCATTCTTTTAAAAGCAACTAGCCGTTAGACATAAACATATATAATAATATTAATTTCATTTCATTTTTTTAAAATCCATTTTCTTTTTAAAACAAATCTAAAGACTCAAAAACCCACCAAGTGTCACTCCTCCATTACTCCAAGTGGCACCTTTCAATGGTCCACTTCGATGAAAAAAATATGCCACATTTTCAACTAGAGACTTTTCAGTTAAACTTATTTCGGTTATATCTTTTTTGTTTGAGCTTCAATTTGAGTGTTTTAAAATGCATTAGATTTGTTATTCCGAGTTCTATACAATGGGCACTTCAAAATACTCAAATTGTTAGTAATTAATTCAAGTTTGTTATCATCAAAACGTTGATTAATTAATTAATTAAAATTAATTAATTTGAGATTAAGAGCTAAAAAGCCAACATTAACTTGTTGATCAACTTAGATTGACCTTTAGATTATTGGTCAATTTGGGTCCATCTTTGGTTTGCCGATCGGTTTGGTTCGACCGCTTTAATTTTTCCTCAGTGGATGGATGACTGAAACTCTAACTGAATACCCAAAGTGAAGGGCGACCTTCTTATTTATAAAATTTGAGGGACCTTGGTATGAGCTTGGGTCTCATTGACTATGGGCCCATAAGTTGGACTTGAACTTATTTGTCATTTTAAAACGCTTGCTCTATTCAATTGCTCAATTCCCCAATTCAATTTTGGTTAAATTAACTTCATGTTTAATTACACATGACATAATTTGATTGGGTTAGTTGATATCCGTTGATGGATTAATGTCTAGAGAAGTGATACTATTTGATTTGTTAAAATTTTATTTCTTTTAATTTTAATTTGAAAATTTTGTAATTACTCTCAAATTTATCAACAATTGATTTAAATTAATGACGTGACAATTTGTGATTGACTAAAATTTCTTCTTTAGTGATAATTTTCAACCATTAGAGATACTCACATTTATTACAAATGGTAAGTAGAGACCATACTTTATTTGTGCTTTAGTGAATGATTTTTTCTTAATGAAAAAAAGCGACCTAAATTTCAAGTAAAAATATAATTTGACGAGGTTAATAATAACTTTTTGTTGATGTTATGAATCACTTGCCAATACGAATTTTAGAACAAAATATGAGAGTGTGGACGAGTGAGAGAGTGAGAGAGATAAAATATTAAGACATGTTTGGGAGTGGTTTTGAAATAGTTAAAATTACTATCATTTTTAAAATTATTATGAAAGATGATTTTAATTCAACCTCATCGAGGGGGGCTCAAATCCCAAAGGTCGGTCCAAACCTGGCCCAGACTCGATCCAAGCTCGGCCTAACATCAACGTTTGATTGATGTAGCCCAACCCAACCCATTTATTATTTGGATTGGATATGAATCACTATTTTGATAATTGAGCGGGCCTATTTGGATCAGCTCGTTGGGCAAGCCTAATGAGCTATTAATTAGACTCACCAAAATATATATCCATATATAGTCTTCAGATATTACATTATATATACATTAAAAAAAGTAAATTCTTTTAGTTAAGATAAATTTTTTTAAAGCGTTAAAAACTAATAAACTTGGTAAGAAAATGAAACGCGAAATAAAATTTTATAATATCAATAATTTTATACTAAAAAAAATTATAAAAATGCAAAATAAAAAAAAAATACAAATTTAATAAAAATTAAAACATTTCATCAAGAAAATTAATATTTACTAGGCTAAGTAAATGAGCTAGTTCTAACTCAACATAAACTCGATCGCCAGATTTAATGTTTGAGTCATGAGCTTGACTATTGAAGAATAGGCCAACCCAATTTAAGTTCAAACTCTCTTAGATTCTTGGGCTTGGTTGAACTGACCCAATGGTACGTTAGATTTTAATCCTTCAAAATAAATTTTGATAATATAAGAAAAAATTAAATGTTAAATTAAAGTTGAGTGATTAAACAATTTTGAACACCCGAGTAATTTTAAGATTTTGAAAGTCAATCATAAACGTGCACTCATAAGCTTTATGAAAACTATTGAATTGGATTATTTGATGATTATACATTAGCGCTATTTTAGTCAAAGACACACCAAGATATTTCTACGGCGAGCTGCAATGCTGTCTGTCGAAAACTCGTCCTTACAAATTTGGGACTAATATATGGTTTCATCTTTCCATTTCACAATCTCCACCGGCCGGCCTTTCCACTGTTCCAGTTCTCAGTGACCGGAGATGGCGACCGGTCTCTCTATCTATGTTCCATGCTTCAATACCGACGCTAATTTATCTTCCAAGTGCCAATTTCTGCCCAGAATCGCCAATTGTGAAGTCCGGTTTCGTTATTTTCCGAAAGCGTCGTTCCAGAAGAATCGTACTACTACTTCTTCCCTGAAGAGTCCTCCGGAAGAACCGAAGTCTACAGCCTCGTCCGATCAGGTCCGTCGAAACAGACCGGACAAGAATTCGTCCAACTCCTTCTTGTCTGCGTCTGTTGTCTCAGTTCCACTTCTAAATCGTTTTAGGTAATTTTTTTATTTTTTATTTTTATTTTTTATCATTGAAGGATACAGCTCCACGCCGAATTGTTAGTTGATATCTTCAATTCTAGAATCTTATATAGGAATCTGATTTCTTGAATTTTCTTAGAGATGCGGTTTTTAAATTTGATAAACTTGCGCTGGACATATTGGCGATTGCATTGCCTGCTGCACTGGCTTTGGCTGCTGATCCAATTGCATCGTTGATTGACACAGCTTTTGTTGGTCATATAGGTATAAATTTGTTTCATGTATTAAGTTGCCGTTATCTTGATCTGAATTGTGCAAAAGAAACCATTTCTGATATTAGCTAGAGTATTGAAATGGAGGCAGAAGTTCGTAGTTGAACTTTAGATGAGTGCGGACTGTGATGGCAGGAAGATAGAAGTAATCTTTCATCTTATTGGAGGTTATATTGATGACTGCAGCAGCATGCCATATACATTCTCTTTGTAGGATCTACTGAATTGGCGGCAGTTGGGGTATCAGCTTCAGTATTCAATTTGGTGTCGAAGTTATTCAATGTCCCTTTACTCAATATCACTACTTCATTTGTTGCTGAAGAGCAGGCATTGATTAATACCAATGAGAAAAACATTGTTCAAATAAATATTGGTAATTACTTTTTTGCATTCAGTGATTTTTCTAAAAAAAATTCCACATTGTCTTCTATGAAGTCATGGATTTTTTTTTGGTTTAGATGGCATAGAAGATGAAGAGAATCAAGAAAAGAAGCTTCTTTCCTCTGTATCCACTTCTTTAGCACTTGCTACTGGTCTTGGAATTGCTGAAGCTGTTATGCTGTCTCTTGGTTCAGGGACTCTAATGGATATCATGGGTATACCTGTTGTATGTCAACCTTACCCAATTCATTTTATAATACTTTCGCTTCTTATCCTCCTCATTCATGTCTTGAAAGATCTTTCGTTTATGTCTTTGCATGATATTTAGTCTCTCACATACACTCTCTCTATGGCTACACATATTGATTGATTGTTTGATTATGGTTTTACGTGCCATCTTTCTCTTGAGTATATATATAACATATCTGTCTTTAAATTTTGTAGGATTCATCAATGCGTGCACCTGCTGAGCATTTTTTGTCTCTGAGGGCATTTGGTGCTCCACCTATTGTAATTGCACTTGCTGCACAAGGCACTTTTCGCGGATTTAAGGATACAAAAACACCATTGTATGCTACTGGTAAGTTTCTTGGAATATTCAAGTGCCGCTTCTGTCAAATGTTTCTGCTTATTGATGTTATTTCTCCTTATTCTTTTGTAATCTGTGTGAATGAGGCATTGTTCTTGACTATCTTCTACTGATTTGAATATGAAATTCTTCAAAATTTATTAATATCTTTTGATTAATATGAAAGTTGATTTTTATGTGTCAGCTGCTGGTAATTTACTCAATGCAGTACTGGATCCATTGTTGATATTCTTTTGTGGTTTTGGCATTGGAGGTGCTGCAATTGCGACAGTGATATCTGAGTACGTCAACAATGTGGTAAACTTATTTATTTAGCTTAAGCGCTTTGAGATGAGTTCCTAAGACTAGACTGGGAAAAGGATGTTCTTGTTCTTTCCTGATGATCTGATGCCCTCTGTCATTAGGTATCTAATTGCTTTTGTTCTTCTATGGAGATTAAATGGAGAAATATCTTTTACTCTCTCAAGCATTGATGGGGGTAGAATTGCCCGCTATCTCCGATCGGGTATTTTCTTTCACCTACATATACTGTCTTCTAACCATTTTATTTGTCTCATAAATGTTTTGGTCATGTCAATGTTGCTGGAAATGAATTGGCTTTCCATTTGTACCCTTGGCTTGTTGAATGGATCAGCCACGTCTTTGTTATAGGGTCAGTGATCCTTTATCAGTATCCCAAAACAAAAATAGGCAACTTTCTTAGTGTAATATCCATCTATAGGAAAACATCTTTCCTATAGATTGTCACTGTGCCATTTATTCGGACAGAAGATAGAAAGGAAAGAATCTTATCACAGGGAGTCTTTTCCCGCCCACCATTAAACATATACTTTCACTGATGTCAAGTAAGATTAAGAAGTTTAGTTAATCAATTTGTTTAAGTAAATCGTTCCTCTTTCCTTACTTGTTCTTGAATGAGTTCGAGAGGAATGTGTAATTCCATATTTTGTTAATTTCTAGAGATCCAACTGGTTCATGCCTCCAAAATTCTTCGTAGGATTTTTCTCTTTGTTTACTTTAAATTTCCCATTTAGTTCTAATTCCGAAGATTGTATGTCTCAGGTGGTCTCTTAATGGGTCGAACATTGGCTGTGCTTGTAACCCTGACCCTAGCCACATCCATGGCGGCTAGAGAGGGTCCTGTACCCATGGCTGGTTATCAAATTTGTGTACAAATATGGATGGCCATATCTTTGCTTACTGATGCATTAGCACTTGCTGGTCAGGTACAGAGATTACCTCATAAATTAGGGTATCGTGACTTATATTTTATTATTCGGCAAAGCCTTTAGCTTTTTTCTTGGTTGTGATGCTATTTATGAGGCACTCAGTTACGTCAAGGTTTACCTCACTAATTACATGCTCCACCCATGATCTTCTGCAGAGCTAGTTTCTTGGTTTTTGAACTCTGCCAATGGTTACTTCGTGTTGGTTTTAGCATTATTTAAGAGCAAGACAAGAAATTTGTAATAATTACCATTTTTTAGACCATCAGACTACAAGCTTATTGTTCATTCATTGACTGAGCTGAGAAGACTGAATAATATTTGATGCTGTGAAACTTTGATGCTATTTTAGTAATGTAGTTAGATGGTCAGCCGGATGATTTGTTTTTGTCTTGGGTTGGTGAAGATTTTGTTGTCATATGCCCTTGGTGATGAATTGGGCACTAGAAGCAGAATATTTGTGGTTGAATGGTTCTTGTATGTATTCCTATAAAAGAAAGGATGTTTTATATCTATTTATTCCATGTAGAATTTTGTTTGCCGTTGATCTATTTATAACTGGGTTACATTGCTAAATTTTTATCTTCATGTTACATACTGCTGAAAGAACATTCGTTGTTTTATTGGTCCTGGGAAATATGTACATTCATGTTCTTGTTTTGCAGGCATTATTAGCAAGCAGCTACACCGTACAAGACTATGAACATTCGCGACAAGTGATTTATAGAACTTTACAGGTCAATAGTAACTCAAACGTCACCATACCAGCTCTAGCAGTTGCTTTTGTTTGTATGTTACCACAACTGATTCGGGATGCCCTTTGTTACAGATTGGTTTGATCTCAGGAATTTCTTTGGCTATCATCTTATTCCTGGGGTTCGGCGCATTTTCTGGTTTATTCAGTGCCGATGCGGAAGTCCTGGAAATTGCACGATCTGGGTTGTTGGTATGAATATGTTATCTGGATAGTTGACTTTCGGCTTTGTACCTTTCTAGTGACAGCTTAAATATATTTACATGGAGGTCTTTACCTTTAAATTTTCTTAAGTTAAAATATCATTTTAATTCTTATACTTACAAGTTTGTTCAATTTTGTTCCTATATTTTCAAATGTCTAATTTTAGCCCATGTACTCTCAATAAATCTTACATTTAATCCTTACTACTTGTTTATTGTGGATTTTTTCATTACTTTTTGTTTTTTATTAACATTTTCACTATAAATTTCCAAAAGAATATTCACATATTGTGTTTCTTTACATTCAAATTATTATGATTATGTAATCAATTTCGATAAAAATTAACTTTGAGAGACTAAATTTAAGATTTATTGAAAGTACAAGGACTAAAATTGGACATTTGAAAGTATAAAGACTAAAATTGAATAAATTACAAAGTAGAGACCAAAATGGTATTTTAACCATTTTCTTATATTTTGGATCAAATTTCTTTATATAACATCTTTTTTCGGGCATCTAGAACCCGGCATGAGAGTTCATTTTTTATGCAATATGTACTTGTTAGGCACGTACAATACCCTATTGCTGTAGGGTAGGAGAATCTGGTATCCATCCTGAAATTGGGGGAATGAATTTTGTAGTTACCTGTTTTTCACATTTCTAGGGAGATCCATTTATATCTCCTGCATGCCATAGAAGGCTATTGTGATCAGTTGACCTAAAATCCTAGTCATATATATGCAGTTTGTTGCTGGATCGCAACCAGTGAATGCACTGGCTTTTGTTGTAGATGGCCTCTACTATGGAGTTTCAGACTTCGGATATGCAGCCTACTCCATGGTATATTCCTTTCTTCATCTTGCAATTAGTAATATAAGCTTCGTTTTATTTTCTTTTTTGGCTCTTTTAGAGATAATACTAATTTGGCCTGAAAGGGAGCAGGTGCTCGTTGGACTGGTTTCTTCTATCTACCTGCTTGCGGTCACTCCCGCATTCGGTCTCCCTGGGGTTTGGAGTGGATTGTTTCTGTTCATGATGTTGCGTTTAGTAGCTGGAATCTGGAGGTATCATCTGATTTTGCTAAAATTTGTCATCATTGAACATTTGCTAACTGGATGTGTTGCCTATTGGAATATTAGTTCTACACACTCGATATAGACAAGTCACTTTCATTCGAATAGCCAACTGAATTAGGCATCACCAATAATAAGTAGGCCTACCTAACAAGTAAAACATTCGATGTTGCCAGGAATAATACATCTTTAAGCCGAGTTCATCTAAAACCCCCCACCCCAATAATCCACATATAAAATTTCCTTTAACTAAGGGTTTTGGTAGTGCGGAACATTGTATATTCCCTAGTGGTTTAACTTCTCTCCTATTTGTCCCTATTTCACTGATCCCAGATTGGGCACGAAGAGTGGGCCATGGGAGATGGTTTTCAATGAGGTCGACGGAAAAAGTGACTGAACTAAAAAGCTTCTTGAACTTCGTAAAGCTCGTCTCTTTAATGGGTTGAATACCACGAGGATTTGGATATGCTTAGCTTTTTTAAAAGCGCCACCAACTCTGACTCTTCACTAACATGACAGCTTTTTATCTATTAATCAGAGCTGCCCTCATCAATGCAACAGTTCCAGATCATAACAGACAGTTAGCCGCAATATCCACCGGATGAGGTTTTCTCCTTAATCTCAATCCCATCAAAATTAACATGGAGGGGGTAATTGTTTTGTTATCGTTAATATGTATTTAAAGGAACGAATTAGAAGGTGTAATCAAGAAATATATGAACATTGATACATCATTCTAAATCTCATGTTATTGAAGGTGCACAAAAGAACAGGGGTCTGCAGAAAGGAGAAATGAAACTAGTATGTACGCTCAAAATAGAATAAAATTGTAAGCTGTAACCCCAAAAAAAAAAAAGAAAAGAAAAAAATACCCTGCCTAAACTTCCAATTTTCATCCATGGAACCATAAATCAAGCCACTTGCGTTCCTCCTCCAACCCAAAATCATAATCAGGTCTCAAAAACTCGAAGTTACAATCATCAACTCTTTGGTCTCCAACTCCCATGTGTTTTTGCCGATCCAGCAACAAACTCAGATCACGGTTGAAGGCCATACAATCTCCATAGCTCTCTATCTCCATTGGCTTTCCTTCCATCACCGGCGCGGACCCAAGATCGCCGATCTCCCACTCAGCCGGAATCCAGTAAGTTCTTGCATATGGATCACTTTGAAACTTCTGTAGCACATATTGATTGCATTCGTTTAAGTCATTGCAGCCATTTGTATCCATAGCTTCAAATTTGAAACAAAGCTCAGAAGGGTCATTCTGATCATGGCTATATCTATTAATATCATGACTTCTTACAACATCAGTTAATCCTTCCTTGATATTCCCTTCTGTTAATCTGTTACAAATGTTAGAATCATAAAATGTAGCATCTGTATAATTGACTCTATTTCTTGCTGTTTCTTCCACTTTCACCTTCAGTTCCTCCATTGATTCATACCCACAATTCTCTTGCTTATCCATTGAATAACAGCAGTTCATTTTCTCTGCAGATAGTCCATTGAATATGGAAGAAGACGAGGAGGAAGAAGTAACTGGGGATATCGAATCAGAATGCTCAACTATTACTGGTTTCAGAGGAGAAGATGAAGAATCAGGAAAATTGAGACGGGCAAAAGGGCCATACATGGCTTTAGCAGCTTCATCATAAGCAAGAGCAGCCTGATGAGCAGTGGCAAAAGTGCCAAGCCATAAACGACTGCCTTTCTTCTTCACACGGGTATTATTACTAGCAATTGGCTCTCTAATTTCAGCCACCCACTTCCCCCAAGTCCTCTGTCTAACACCTCTGAAATTACAATCTGAATTCTGAGGACCGCCTTTCCCTCTCATGCAACCCTTCTTAGAGCCCTTGGCTGGAACTCTACGAATTTCTTCTACTCCATCTTTTGCCAAATCCTCCAATTGATTGTTCAACTTCTTCCACTTGTTCAAAGTGTCCACTACAGAAACATACCCATTTCGCCTCTTTCTTGATGTCTTTTCTCTGCAATGAAACATAGAAAACAAAAAAAAAAAAAAAAGAAAAAAAAAATCAACCCAGAGGCAAGTTTTGTGCAGGGAAAAAAAGAATACAAAAATAAAAAAAACCCAGATGGAAAAAACACAATTTTTTTTTAAAAAAAAAAAAAAAAAAAAAGAAAAAAAAAAAAAAAAAAAAAGAAAAAAAAAATCAACCCAGAGGCAAGTTTTGTGCATGGAAAACAAGAATACCAAAATGAAAAGAACCCAGATGGAGAAATCACAATTTTTTTTTAAAAAAAAAAAAATCAAAACTTTTGCCAAAGAAGAAAAGAAACTCACCCACTAGAATTCTCAGACGTCATACGCTTTCTTCAAACACCTCACTCCGATTGAAACGACGCTTTGGTCTTCTTTCTTTTGTGATTTTGTTTGTAGCTTTGGGATTTTATAAAAAAGAGTTTTGAGAAGAGAAGGGAAGAGAAAGGGATAAAAAAGCCAAAGAGAAGGGGTTTTATAGGCATCTGTAAAGGAACTGAAAACCCAATATGAAGGTTTTGAAATATCCAAAAGTTTGATGACGTGATGAGTGTGGGAGTGGTGGGGAATTCAAGCCATCTCGAGAGTCACATCCAAAGAGATCGTACGTGGTGTTCTGTGTTTCTTTCGTTTTCTTTCTTAGCCACGAAGTCTCTTTTTCTAAAGTTAAATTACATATTTCGTCCTTACTTTCTAAAGTTTATTTTTATTTACTGTTATATTAGATATAAATTTAAATTTTATGACTTTTAATCCAATTAAAAAATTAAGACCACCGTTTAGCCAATCATTTATTTTTACCCTTTTATTGTCACCCACACCCTTCCACCGATGTTTTCAAAAACTAAATCGAATTTTAAAAATAAAAAAAGTTGTTTAACTAAATTCAAAAAATTCTTTTATTTATGATAAAAAATTGAGATAAAATAGTGCCTTTGGGGGTTTTTTTCCCTCCCTCTCTAAAATCAAATTATTTTATTGGAAGTTGGCTCATCTTGGCTTTTTAGGTGTTAATTAGGAAAAAAGAAAGCACTTTTAGAGAAATAAAAAATAAAAAAAAGAAGAAAATGGGAGTTTGAGGATAATCATGAAGATGAAAAATGCAATTTCGGCGATGTTTACCAGATGATGAAGGCAAGCAACTTGTTCTCCAAGTAATATCTGTCTTTTTTTATTATTATTATTTTTTAAAATATTTTTCTTTAAAATAATAATTAAAAAACAAAAAGTAGTATCTGTCTACGCGTGGGGCCCATCCGCACGGATGGTGTGTTGGTCAATTTACGTAAATGTCCCATCTCGATCTCACCGTGTCCTTGTCAACAGCACCAAAGTTTTTGTTTATTTTTCTTTTCTTTCCCTTTTTCCTCCCTTCACGCTTTCACTCTTAATAGAACTTTAAAAATAATTTGGGCAAAGAAATTTCACAAAAATCTTAAAGTTTATTTTACAAAAATATTTAGGATAAATTTAAAAAAACTACGCAAGTGCGAGAGTTATTACAATTATATCTTTAAACTATTAATTTAAAATTGAGTCCTCAATTTTATTCAAATATTAAAATCAAACCTTAAACTTACATAATAATTGTATAAAGTTGAGGGTTCAATTTTACAATTATTATAAGTTTGAAGGTTAAATATTAGCACTTTTAAAATTTTAGAGACCTACTATACTTTTGGGGGTAGTTTTTGCAATTTGCCAAAATTATTATTAGGCAATATCTAAAAAATGTCAATATTGATAGGTATTTTTGAAAAAAATTGTAAAACAAAAAATACAAAAAGAATAAATTAATGAATAGTTATATTATGGTTTTTAAATAAGTTAACATGTTAATCATTTATGCTATATTTATATGAGTGACATTTTGTTACTTATTTTTGTGTCTCATCGAGTTTTTTACCGTAAAATGAGAATGTCAAAATTTACCCCTTGATGTCAAACCTATTAAAATATAAGTGTAAAGAAAAAAAAATCAATATAAAAATATAGATGAGAATCTTGCCATATGGATGGAAATTTAATGTCGTGATTCTATGCTATCTCCTAAAACTCCATACTAATCATTGTATTATTGTTAACTTTAATCTAAATGAATCAATTTAAATCATATGTTAGATTTTCTTTTTTATTTTATATGCGTAACTTTCACCACACGAATAAATGTAAGTTAAAGAGAAATATAATAGATTAAATAGATAGTATCAAAAAATTTATTATTATTATTAATTAGAGTGATTGTTCTTCTCGTCGCCTACTACTATCTTTCCTTTGTTATTTTGTTAATCCTTATATTTAAAGAAATCATATACACATAATTCATATTATGCATTAACAATTTTTAAAGACACTCTAAACCGGAAGTTCTAATTTGATTTAATTGAGTGTTAAGTGATTTAGTGGGTTGATTTTCTTCCTAATTAATAACTATAGAGAAAAAAGAAGAGTAAAACTGCATATTTATTATTTTCAACTTTTTGGAGAATCTTGATCTCCAAAACTAAGTTGATTTAATTCTTGAAAGTTTCAAATTTGTACCTTATGATCCCTTATTTTAAATAACAATTAAAAAATTTGCCTTATGTCCTATATTGACTAATCTTTTACCAAATACATAAAAAAAATTCTTTGACTCTTGCTTTGGAGAAGATCATCGTTTTTAATTTGAATGTGAAGTTATTATCTTGTAGGAGCCACTTAAATGAGGCCCTTATTTTTTCCTTCTTTATAATTATTATTTCCACACAATATGTTGAATTACTAGTGAGGTTGACTTAATATTAATTATGTCTGCTTCAGCGTAATACTAACAATAATTATGTCTGCTTCAAATTCATCGCAAGTGTTCAATTGAATTTATGAACGCAAACAACTATTTTTTAGCTATTAAAAACTTACAATACCTCCCCAAAATAATTTTACCAATCTTAGGACGAGATTTCTAGAGATATTTGATTTGTTGAACTTTGTATTTATATTAATTGAAATATTGTGAGTAAAATCTCTAATATTTAATTTTTTAATTCTTTCTTTGAAAAAAGTAAGCTTTAATTTTTGGGCTTGATGATCGGATAATCGACCTTTGGGCTTGATGATTTTCTTGAATGATCTTGGATGATCGACTTTTGGGCTTGATAATTTTTTTTAAGGATCGACCTTTAGACTAGATGGAACCTCTAGCTTGTTGGTCGACTTCAACTTTCAATTATTCCTACATTCAAGTTGTGTAAACTTGAGATCTTCTAAGCCTTTAATTCTTGAAATCCATCAAAACTTCAAAATCTCGATATCTTTAGAGCTTCAATTTTCAAGTTTCCAGATATTGTTTTCAACCTCTCCCAAAATGTCAAGTCTCTAGAGATTGATTTCAACCTCTCCCAAAATGATGGGGCAAGGCCTGTATGTATAGAATTTTTATGGCTTTCATGGGCTTGGGCCCATTACAATAAGCTTGAATTGTGACTTTGAACTCGAGCGACTTTAATTACTCAACCCAACCCAATTTCTAATTTTCACAATGGACTTAATTCTTTCATCAAGATGACATGATAAGTCCATTCGTCGGGATGACATGACAACTTATGATTGATCAAATTTTCTATTCAACAAAAACTATATCTTTTTGGGAAGGGAGCTCGCTTTCCAAGAACTTGTTAGAAAAACGAGGAAAAAGGAGTTTCTTTCTTCCAAATGATCAACTACTCTCAAAATAAATATCATTACTTACCATTTCATCCACATATTGGTTCTTATCTGGTCATGATATGAGAGGAATCTTCAACTATTCTTGATTCATTTAAGAAAACAAAAGCCCAATGAATACCAAAGATCAATACACAAGAACCTGTGAACAAAATAAGAATTCCTTCTCAACCACACCTCCAAAAGAAAAGAAAAAAGAGAGGGGAAAAAAGCACAAAAAATACAGCCCAACAACACACCTTAGAGCTGGAAAGTATCTACAAGTTTTTTCCTCAAAGGAATCTTTGAGAAGTCGTTAAAACAACTCAGAAGTAGCAACATTGATAGGAGTCCAATCAAGAACAGAACACTTTGTATGGAATATATGAATTCATATCAGAGTAGGTTCTTCAAGTGACAAAAGGTAAGGAATGACATTATGGCAGGTGAACCTCATACACAAAGCAAAGGTTGTGGGGCACAACTCATTCTATCATCAAGTGCCTAAACTTAAGGTCATTCCTAGGACTTCTCAGGACTGCTTGGTAGCTCCATACAACTCAGAAAGTCACCATTGTAATGTCCACAGCATGCAGCATTCAGGTCTTGATGCCAAAAGTTTGCAGTTTAGTTCCACGGTCGACTTCTTGCAATCCCTGCTTCCCGCATTTAGATGAAAATGGAGAAATAGAAATTAGATAAAGAATAGATGTTGCAGAATCTTGTTTTCTCTACTTTTTTCACCTTAAATGGACAGTTTTACTTGGTTCCTAATGACTCTCCCCTACATCATGGATAAAGACAGTGGGTCGTTTGGTGACTTCACATTTATCTGGGTGCTTATTAAAACATGAAAGAATTTGCATTAGAAGCCAGGAAATAAAAATTAGAAATGAAAAGCCAATAGGTCAAGTACAATGAATCAGTGACAACAAATAGAACCTGCATCAGCATGTTCAAGACATAGCATAGAATTGATCAGTCCAGAAAGATTGTAAAACATGGCAGCACAAGAGAAGAGAATGAAGAGAGTTGGTAGGAAGTGAGAAAATATGGGATGAACTCCCCCCACTTCATTCCTTTGCCATCAGTTTCAGGCTGGAAAGTGGGGGCCCTTGTGCTATATGTGGAAGGATGGGTAAGGGTGTCCACTGTCCAGGCTTACAAATGAACTAGTAATTGTGAACACCCATATTGCACCAAACTTGCTATGCTATCTCAATATTAAAGGCAAAGGGGGAAAATCAATATTAATTTCAGTCAAACTTCAAAAAGGCAAACGATAAAATTGGCTTGTCACTCTTCATTAAGAAAAGAGAAAAAAAAAACATGAGATTCTTTGAGTAATGGTTACTCATGAAACAGGAAACTGAGTTTTCAACTCTTCCCATGGATTATTCCCTTATTCTTTTATCCAAACCAACTACAGACATTTCTATCTAGAAATGATGATGCATACAGAAAGGTTAACAGTCTGCACCTCGAAAATTCAGAAGAACACTAGAACGGTTCATTTCAGAGTGAAGCAAAACTTGAACACGAACACTCATCTTGAAAATTTTGTTTTGGTAAGATTAAAACTTTCTTTTGGGGAAGAACACTCATCTCAAAACTTGATTAAACTCAACAACTTCAACTCAAAACACTTTTGCATTACCCAACCTAATGATAAAATAAACTGTTAACCATTAACTACATCTAAAATGATTCCATTTCGCCTTATTACAACTATATATTATTGTATGCAGATTATGTCACACAGGCTTCATAGCGAAATGACTAGATATGCAAATGACAGTAGGATAATGGGAGAGGAAGAAATTAGCTTACATGAACAAAAAACGCCGGTAGTATGAACAAGTTTCTTACTCAAATCCAGGGTACCTCGCAACTTTATACCTTAACTTCCTGATGTGGTTTTCCTGCAAAACATTGGGAAAGATTATGCATAAAACCTTGAAGAAATTGAACAATCAAGAGGAGCAAACAATAGAACAATTTACTAGTCATTTAAACATAAAAAACCACATAACGAGCACGCCTAATTGGTATCTTAGCTGTTAGTCCTCAAGGGTTCATTCATATAGAAGCGATTGAATACCTGCTCAAGAACCTGAGCAGAGCTCTTCTCTACGAGCCGCGCCAAGGACTCAGTCTTGGCAAGCATTTTTTCGTATAAATCTTCCAACCCAGCAGTATAATTTGCTGCCTCCGAACCCAGTAACCGGGTCAAGTTGCCAACCTCGAACCCTTCAGCAACCTCATTCATTTGCTTCTGATCTTTCGAGTTTTGCTTCATCAGATTTAAATTCTCATCATTCTTATCCTCATTCATTGGAGAAGCTCTCATCTCGCAGAGCAAATGGGGGAAAGGAGAATTAGGGGTAAACGATCCATAGTGACTACGAAATGCCGGCCCAATATTCACAATGTCAATCGATTTCGGCTCAAAGAACTCATTGGACGACCGAAACTGAAAAGCGCGGTACTCATGTGTGTGGATAATTTGATCGGATAGCGGCGAAGTCAGAAGCAGAAACACACTAGGGATTAGATTGGTGGGATTCACAGCGTCTTTAACAGGAAACGACAATTGCTTCATCGAAGACAAAGAAGAACTCACTAAGTATTCACGCATGGAAGGTCGAAGCTGAGTCCTCCGGCGGCCGGCAAACCAACCTAGTAAGGAATCGTGGGGTTGAGCTTGACCGTCGGTCTGGTGTCGGTCGAGAAAGCAGTTAAGCGATTTCGAATCTACACGTCCGAGAGAGTCGTAGAAGCTATTGGTGGTACCCGAGCAGAGAAACCCGGTGATGGTGGCGACGCGTAGTGATGGTTCGGTGTTGGTTGAAGAAGATGAATCATCGGAGAGGGATAAGGGGGTAACGTCGGAGACATGGCCAAAAAGAAGGCCGTCGACGGCGCCGGAGGAGGAGGAGAAGCGTTGGATCAAAGAGGCTAAGATTGGGCCTGAAATCGCAACCTTCTGCAAGGATTTGTCTTCCATGGCCGATTCACATTTATCATCGTTTCCCCAACAAAGGGATCCAGCTTTTAAGCTAAATTAATATGCTTTCTCTAATACGACATGTCGTTTTCACCAACTCGACTTGTCGTGCAAAATCCAAATTACGAAAATGGTGAATGTGAGTGTGATATTTTTAAGATCATGAGATTAGGTTGGATTTTAGTCTCTACATTTTTAATAAATATTAAATTTAGTTATTACTTTAATTTATTGATATTTTTATTAAGTTATAAATCAATTTTTTTTATAACTTTTTATGAAAGTAATAATTTAATTTTTAACTTTGGTTGATAATGATTTGATCCGTATATTTTTAAATTTGTAATTATTTAGTCTTTGAACTTTAGTAGTTATTAATTTAGTTTATACATTTTACAATTTGTAATAATTTAGTCATTATTATAAAAAGATTATTAAAATATAATACAAAAAATGTTACATATGTAAATCGATAAATTGATCGGAAATATATTTTTCTTTTTTTATAAACTAGAAAGATTAAGTTGTTGGGTAACAAAGTTAACACTTAATTTTGTAGAACTTTTTTCATAATAAGGAATAAATTGTTACACATTTCATAGTATAAAGATTAAATTGTTACTTAAGTCAATTATTACAAATTTATGAGTATAAAGACTAAAAGTCTTTTTCAACATGTTTAAAATATATTTACAAAGTATATTTTCTTGCGTGAAACTTGTTATTATTATTTAACCGATTTTGATTAAAAAATTAAACTTAAAGGACTGAGTTTAAGATTTATTGAAAATACTAAACTCCTTCAAAACACAATACCTAAGATGGAAGGCTCAAACTAAAAAAAATAACCTATATTTTATTGAAAACTTATAAATGGATTTTCTTAAAGGTTAATTACAAAAATTATGGATGTGACGATGGCTGGATAGTTTTTTAGCTTTCGAAAGAATATAAATATTTTTAAAATAAAAAGCAAAATGTAAAGGTGTTTTTTATCCTTCAAACTTTTTTTTTTTTTGGAAATTTTTTTATCATTTAAACTTTTTTAGAAAATACTGTGAGAGATAATGGACGAAGACAAGCCCTTTCCTTAGGGTGAATGATTTAATTTAATTTGAGTTTGTTTGTTTGTTTTTTGATTTTTTTTTTCATTATTAGGATGAAATTAAGTGATAAAGTTTGACCTAAGTTGGATTCAATTTTAATTTAATTGAATTCTATTTGACTTTATATAATATTTGTGCATTTGGTTGGTTATAACTTATAATTCTGATGCTGGAGTTTATAGTCATATATTTTTGTAATTCAACCACCTTCCCACTAGGGCACTATATATATATATATATATATTTTTTTTTTTTTCATGAAGTTGATACCAACTCTTGTAAAATGAAATATATTTTCACAATATTATGATGTCAATTGATATTTCTTTTTTCTAAAGGAAACTTATTTTATCTGCATTGTTCAATTAAAAAATAGTATGTATTAGCTGTCAATAAATTTACAAATGGATCTCCATGGAAAAGAAAAAACTCTTTTACAAACAAGAATGATTGAGAAACATAAAATATTATTGAAATTAAAGCTTCAATTAACTCTAACTAAATTTAAAGATTATAAAAATTGAAAAAGTTTTCTGCTATGTGCTCTTTTAATATATATATATATATTTTTAAGGCTCCGTTTGTAGTTGCATTTGTAGTTGTAAAAGTGATTGGGTAAAAATCTTAACCACCTCTAATATTTGGTAAATTAAATTATTAATTATTCTATCATAATTACTTTTTAAATTCTAACTAACTTGGAAAAGTTGGTGGTAGTAGCTTTTCTGAAAATTTGCTAATATTTTATCCATTTAAATAAATATATTATAATAATATCCTGCCACATTAAGATATTTCTTACATATATTTTTAAATTTAATTGATTCAATTTTTTTTATAACAATTATTTTTCTTAAACTATTTTCAAATAATTTAGATTAAACAAAATTAATTAAAATTTAAATCATATAAAATTAATATATATATATCATAATAAATTATAAATTAATTATTAATGTAAAAATAATTATAAATGATAAGTTCACTTTAGTTTATATAACTAAAATATACCAATTTAGTATAAATTTGTCTATTATCATGGCTAGTTTTTTCTAATTTGAAAGTAAAATTACCAAACACTATTTTACTTTTTTTTTTTCACAATTGATTTTTTGAAAAGTAAAACTGACAAAATTATTTTAAGAGCTACAAAGTCCCAAATAAAGTCTTAGTACAACAAATGCAAGAATGAGAGATTGAATCTCTAACCTCTCCCTTGACATGAACTATTAGATCTTAAAGTCCTTGCTTTTGTTTTTTTTTTTTTTAATCTTATTTTATTTTTGAGCTGATTATACAAATTATTCTTAAATTTTAAGCTAAATTCAACCTCTAAATTTTGAAGGATTTTATTTTAACCATTAAACTTTGAAATTATTTTAAACAATGTGATTGGTGATTTTTTTTTTATTAAAATGATAAAAGGAAAATTGACATAGAAGTTTATGTGTGTAAATTATAAGGCATGACATCATACACTATCACAATATTATTTATTGTGTCTTATGTGTAAAAATTGACTTTTTTATGAATTATTTGTTAAATGATACCAATGATATATTTTGAATTAAAAATATGACTTTAATCACATGTGACGATGATGATAAAACAAAGTTCAATTTCATTTTGTATTAATGTAACTTTTTTTTATTTTTTATTTTTATTATTTTTTTAAAATTCAACCACATGTGACAGATGATTACATCTAATTTGTTTGGTCAAAAAATATATGCAGTAGGTTGGAGTTTATTTTTTAATAATAATTTTCGTTTATAACCAATTTAAACATTTTATCTTTTATCCTATGCTTTCTTTTAATAAAATATATTACTATTATTTTCAAAATCTTTATTTTAATTCTTTACTTTATTTTGGCCCAAAGAAACCTTTTAGGCCAGGTTTGAAAATTGCTTTTCCAAGTGTATAAAATGATTTAGGAAAATCTTTAACTGCTTAAACTTTCTTTCTTTTTTTTTTTCGTTGGGTGCAATAAATTATTTATTAATTTATCTAAATAACTACTTTTTAATTCTTTATTAATATTTATTGTCATTTCTATTCTCAACTTTTAATCAATTCAACTTTTTATAACAATTATTTTTCAACTTTTACCACATAAATTTTGGTTAAACAAAATTAGTCAGAGTTTAAATTCTATAAAAATTTGAAATAATCATATTATAATTAGCAATTATTTTGTAAATGTATATTATAGTAAATTGTAAATGCCAAATTGAGCATAGTTCTTACCTCTAATAGCTTAATTGGAGATGATAAGTTGCATTATATCGTATAATTATTTAATATTAATTTATGAAACACCATAACTTATTTTTTTTCTTTAAGTTAAGATTAAAATTATTTTTTCTTTAAGTTAAGATTAAAATTTAATTTTACTGATTTTTCTAAAACTAAGTCTTAAACTTTTAGATATGTGTACTTAAAAAGGCAATAATTTTGAGTCCTTCAAACTAAAAAAAACTAATGCTAAAATAAGATTTAAACTATCAACATTAATAATAGGTTAATATATTTACTTTTTATCTAAAAAAATATACTTTTCTTCAACATATATGTTGTAATTCGCCAAAGTGAGCTTAGCTATTGACATAACTTTTCATTTGAGATTCAGATTCTCCAACCCCCAATTGTTGCACTAAAAGAAAAAAAAAAAAAAAAATCTTATACTACAAATTTACAAAAAAAAAAAAACATATTAAAAAAAAAAATCAAACCTAATTTTTTAGGTTCAAGGATTAAACCTAAATTGATACAAACTTAAGCATAATTCTCCAGCCTTAAAAATTAAAATAAACCCCCCACCCAAATTTGAAGGGTAACATTTAAAAAATAATAATTTTTTTTAAAAAAACATCAACATCCCCCACTATTCAATTGAAGAAGAACAATATTCAAACAAACACATAACAAAATGAACAAATCAACACGCATACAGCATTATATAATAATCACATTATTTATTTGCCGGAAGGAGCGACGGCGGCGGCAGAGGAGGAGGAGGAGGTAGCACCGGCGAAGATACCAAGAAAGCCACTAGAGTTAACTTCCTGCTCGTCAAGGAACAGATCATCGGGAGATCGGAGAGCACCGTGAGCGCAGACGACGGCGACGCCGGCGGTGAGGGCGGAAACAAGAACGGAACCGACGCTGGTGAAGAAGACAACACAGGCGGTGAAAACAACGAGGCCAATCAAGATCTCGCTATCCCTGAAGAGCCGACCGAACAGAACAAGCGGCTGATCGGAGGGGCGGAAGAGGTAGAGGAAGATCCAAGAGGAAAGAAGCGCGATTAAGAGGAAGAGAGAGGATGGATTGGAGAAAAGTGAAATCGCAAGAATTAGGGCTATAATCGCGAAATAATTGACGCGGAAATAGGAGTAATTCTTGCGGATGCGGAGGGTGGCTTCGGAGAGGGATTCAGGCTTGGAGAAGGCGGAGCGATCTAGGAGCTCCGGCCAAGGGCGGCGGCGGGAGAAGGCGTGGCGGAGGGAGAGGAGGAGGTGGTTAGCGAAGGAGGAAAGGGGAACTTGGGGTTGGGGTTGGGATTGGGGATTGGAAATGGGGAGGATGGCCGGATAAGAGGACTGCATTATTGTTATGGGAGAGAAATGGGAAGGGAAGAAGGAATTTGGGGGTTTATAAATGGCCGGAAAGTATGGAGTTGAAGAAGTGGCCGGAAAATGAGGGGAAGGAGGCGCCGGTGGAAGTTACGGAAAAATCGGTTTTGGCTCTTCTTTCTTTTTTCTTAATGCTAAATTCGTGGGAATGGTCGAATCCAAACCAAAAAAACCAAAACCTCTAATTTTCTTGTGAAACTGAAATTACCATAAACTATGGAAATTGACAAAAATGGGTCTTTAAATTTTCAATTCTAGAAAATAGGTCAATTTTTAAAAAGATTGTTTTTGGGACATTTTGCAGGAAGACTTTTGTACAAATTACCTATTTTTTTAAGGCATTAACCTAGAATGACACAGTCTTAATAAATGAATTAAACTAACTTTTTTGTTGATGTCACAAAGCACAATCGTGTTCGGGATGTCTCTCTCATGGCCACATAATTGGAGCTCTAAGACAATATTTGTTTTAATTAACTAGTTAGCAAACTAGTGATTTAAAATGAAAATCTCATTAGGGCTCTGATTATTTTACGATAAGCGAGACATTCTTAATACAATAATCCAGCGTGGTGGAGTGCTCTATAATATAAGTAGAAGATTAGTTTTCATACATTTTTAGTATTTGGGCATTCCACATTAAAGTTGCTATTATTAGGTCATCCATACAAACATCACATTTGTTGTTGCAATCAAAACCCTTGTAATCGTTAAATTTTTTATATTTACCCTTGTTTGTGAGTTATCTATCTATATATATATACTTGCGTTTTCTTTTTATTGAATTAACGTCCGGTGAAATTTAATTTCACAAATAATATTGATATCTAAAATTAACAAACTACAAGGGGCTAAGTGATTGAATTAAAAATTTAGGGTTGTAACTGTAATCAACCACATAGTTTAAGGGGTGATTAATTAAATTAAAAGTTTAGGAATGTAATTGTAATTACAAACCTCATAATTCAGGGGTGGTTTGTACAACTTGCCCTAAATTTTGTTTATTTATTTTTGTTATATTATAAACAATATCCTAAGTCTAAACTATTTTACATTTTTGTAAAAAAAAAAAAAAATCATATCCTACATTTTTATAAGGGAAATTATCTTTTAAATGAAAAAACTGCTGCAAATATTTGTAACTAATACCAAAATATACAGTTTATTTGCGATAGACTGCGATATACTATTATATCTGTATCTATCGTGACAACACACAAATAGTATTCTATCACAATCAATCACAGATAGACAGTGACATTTTGTTATATTTATAAATATTTCACCCTATTTTGTGATGAAATATAGGTGCCGTTGTATGAAATTTTGTCTGACAATAAAATATAGTCAGCCCCAATTGGTAGAGAAAACCCGCAACTCTGAAATCAAGCAAGGCATGTGTGCAAAAAAATGTCATAATTAAAATATTGCTGACACTAAAACGTAACATTGTGACAATGATAGAATGTTCATCTAAACATTCTGTTGATGATTTCTAACCGTCATACATACACACACATATGAGCATCTCGACTGTTTTGGTTATAAAAAAAAAATTTTAATTTCATGGAATCCATATTTGCTTGTCCTCAAGTATAGGATTGTTCTTCAAAATTTTTGGTTAAGAATGTGGATAATATTTAGTTGGGTGCGACAAAAACACAACTTACTAAAAAATAAAATAAAGATCATAAACTTTGGTTAATTTTATTATTTTTTTTTATATTTAAAATAAGCCAAACTTATTTACAAATACAACAAAAATAGCAAAGTATCACTAGTAACATTTTGCTATATTTATAATATTTTTTAACAATTTTATCATTTAAAATAATTACCCTTCTAAAAACCTAGAAAAAATTATGACCTTAATAAATGGATAAAAGGAAAAAATCACCTAAAAACTTTTCAAATAACACAGAACCTCCCAAGCAATCGATGGAAATTACTTAATATGTCAAAACTTGTCAAATAATTGACTAAGAATTACTTATTTCCAAAAATAAAAAAATAATAAAAAAAATCAATCAATTAATTGATTAAAAATAAAAAGTAAAGAATTATTATTATTATTATTATATATAACAACATGTAGGATGGAGTGATTGAATTTTAGACCCCAAAGTTGATCGTAGACGTTCATGTCAATTCAACTATGCTCATGTAATTTAGTTGCCCAAGATTTCATGTTTGTTATCACATGAGAGGGTGATTTCAAATTTGGAGCGATTCCAAATAGTGATTTACCTAAAAAGAAAAAGGAAAGGCAAGAAAACACAAAAACAAAAAAACAAAAACAATCCAATCCAATCCAAGCTGCATACTAATCAGACCTTAAAATTCTAGATATATTCTGTAACTCCTCTACTTGGTATTTTGGCATGCCTTTTAAAAATGATTAAAATTTTAAGAGTGCTAAACCAATTTAAAATGCTTCTTAAAACTTAAGTATATTAATAACTAGGTCTCCCCATCATAATTCATAACCACAAGTCACAGGAAATCTAGATAACACTCCATATAATATGAAGTGTTAATAGTACCAAATCCTTATAACTATGGTATCAGTACATAAAAGTTGAGAATTTCATGAGCTTACAGAAGCAGCTAAATGGCAAACTTAGAAAGTGGAGCCATTCCATCCGAAGTTGGAACCCTGCAGCAGCCAGAAAAACCAATATCAGTACCATTCTCAAATTTAGCATAGGCCATTCAAGCCAACCAAAGCAACAGTGAAAATAGTGTCTAAGAGTGATGCAAATGCTTGCAAAAGACAGCCAGGAGTTGTGCAAATTTGTTTCAAAAAGAAAAAAAATTAGTTACATGATCTCTAGTTCTGGTGTAAAGCATGTAAACACTGTGCATATTCTTGACTCTGATGGGCCTAAACAAAAATAAGAAATGCAATGAGAAGTGCATGCATTTCAGTAACCCATCTTTACTACCACTTGAAAAAGATCGAATAACTTGCCTTGGTGTCGTAAAATTTGAGAAAGAATCTTGACTTGGGAACAGATAACTTGGTCTCGAGAATTGCAGAAATTGCAGCACTCAGTTTCTTATTGACATCAGGATTCAGACCTCCAATCGACACCAACTCGCCATATGCTGCTGGCTCCTCATTGCCACCAAAAGACATGGGTACTGATCCCTTCAGCACAACCATCACGTACTGCTTGCACCAAGATGTGAGTTAACTCATCAGAAAGAACTTGACAAAAAACCAATCTATTGTCACATAAGGACATAATTTCCATAAATATTAGCAATGAATCTCGTAACTGGAGTCACAGACCCAAATTAATCAGGCTGAATTTCTAAGCATAAAATGTCTGGATGAATAAGGATCATGTTTATTCACTTAGGTGAATGAGATGTGACTGTGGGGGTCTATGGACCTCATCTATTTTGAATGAGTGAGTAAAAGAAAGTACTCAACGGTACTAGCTTAAAATCCAGTCACAGAAGAAGCTAAGACTGATAGGAATGCTATTAGGAAATAATTACAGTATGAAGGATATATTAGGAAGGGGGAAAAGGAGACAATATTTTGGTGAGTGATTAGGGTTTGAGAGAGATCTCTTTCAAAAAGGGAGAGTATGAGTACCCCAAGCACTTGCTTTATCTAGTAAATTTATTATCGTTTATCTTTCAATATATTAGGATTCTCTCAAAGACTTTCACCATAATCAAAGAAGAATACAAAATACATCACTTCATTCAGAGACAAAATCCCCTCATCACAACCAATTTGGAGATGAGTACAAGATCTCATTCTCCAGAACATCAACATTTGAAGTTGCTTCTCTCTTCGCATATATTATTTGTAAAAATTGTCGGGTTCAAAATGTTAAAAAAGAAAGGGCATTTCTTGAGATGAGGAAATTTGATTCCCATGGAGCTAAGAGAAGGTTGCTTGAACATAACTTCTCTTGCAGTTCCTTTTTCAGTCTTTTATACAGCCCTAGTTTCCCTCCCTCCTCGGTCCTCTCCTTTGTTAGGGAAGGGAAATATTTCAAAGCTCAAACTCTTTCCATGGCAAGTTCTTCACGGAGTGTTAATACAATGGATCATATTTAGAGATATTCTTTCGCAATGGTTTATTCTCCGCAAGGAGGCATCTAAGAATTTGGGTTAGGTGACTGCTAGTTTACTTAACCATCATGGGTTGGCCTAATGGTAAATCATAAATAAGAGTCGTGAATATAACTAAGGACTTGGAGTGAAGGAGTTCAATCTATGATGGCAACCTACCTAAGATTTAACTAAAGTTTTCTTGGTACTAAAAACTGTTGTAAGGTTAGATAAATTGTCCTATGAAATTATAGTGTACTCTCACCCAAACACTCACATATATATATATATATATATATATTAACCAAGAAAAAAAAAATGTGCCAGTTTTCTTGCCTAATTTTGGATTGCATGTAAGATTTTGAGGTGAGTCCGACTCGTAATGGAGATTGCTGCCATGATGACAAAATTGTTGCTCCATTCACCTTCAGGAAGGACAGGAACACTCCTTGGAGATCCAATTTCTTTTTTTTCTTTTTTTCTTTTTACTACTCAAGCTATTTAGCTAGAGAACAATAATAGGATTTCCTAAGGCCCTTTAAGAAGAAGAAGATAACCAAGTACTCTAAACAGTTGGTAAGCTGCGTTGACTTAATAAGATCAACATATCACTACTATAAGTAATAGAAACATTGTACCTTCCATCTTAATAAAGATCTTGGATCCCTAAAAACAAAAAAATCACAATAGCTCATTCTTTCCATAGCCAATCTAAAATGGCAGTCAAAGGTGCCCAAATTGATAAAATAAAAATAAAATTCATCAATTGTTCTAAAATCAAATAGCAAAGACTAACCCCTAATCAGTGCACAAACATTTCTAAAATGAATGCTAATTGAATAGAGAGAGTTAGAAACCTACGGCCTCTGGCTTGCCGATGATCTTGGCAACGGTGGATGAAGCCTCAGAGAGAACAGAGGAGGTGTCGATACCCTCGAGGTTGACATTTGTTGAAATGTTAAGGCAAGGCATATTCTTCTTCTTCTTCTTCTTCTTCTTCTTCTTTTCTTCTCCTTCTTCTCCTTCTTCTTCTTCTTCTTC
Source organism: Citrullus colocynthis (assembly GCA_031780015.1). NCBI lineage: Eukaryota > Viridiplantae > Streptophyta > Magnoliopsida > Cucurbitales > Cucurbitaceae > Citrullus > Citrullus colocynthis. The sequence continues at coordinate 514,745 of QLSR01001481.1, forward strand.
TTCACTGACTCTTATCTGCAGAATGGCATATGCCCTCGTTTCCCTCTTTAATCTCTTTGGGCCCCACATCCCTCAATGGGCCGAAACGTGAAATGTTGGCCCATCATTTTCTACAAACAATTGGGCCACATTCATTTCTTTATGGGCCTAACCCGGAGATTTTCAAATATTCTATCATACACCCCTATAGTCTTCAATATTGTTGAATTTACCCCTCAATATAAATACTATGCACTAGGAGTGCAACAAAAACCAAAAAATCAAACCAATCCAAATCAATTTATTGGTTTTGTTTGATTTTTTAGTATAAAATTGGACATGTTAGTTTATATTTGGAGAAAACCTAAAAGTATTGGTTTGGATTGGATTTTGATTGAAAAAACCAATCAAACCAAACCAAACCAAGGGTATATATCTCCTTAGAAATAAACTCTAACATTAGGTATTTTTTAGTGTTTTTATTGTGGTGCATATACCTTTATTGTTTAGAAAAAAAAAATTATTATTATGGAGTGTGCTTTTTATTTAGAAAGTGCTAAAAATGTCCAATTTTAAGCCATAAAAAAAGAGATGGACACAACGGTAAGATCAACTCAAAACAAAATTAGAAATAAAATTTTAAATTTAGAAGAAAAAAAGAAAATGTTAATATTTTATACATTGAATTATTATTCTTGCACTAATATCAATTGAAAGTTTAACGCTTATCACTTTAGGCAACATTATATTAATCACTTCTATTTTCAAGCAATGAGTCATTGTCTTAGGTAGATTTGTCTTCATCATATTATTAATTTTATAGAAATTTTAAATTTAAATTTGGTGCAAATTTAAATATTGTAGGGTCAAATAGGTTGTCTTCAAGACTAGTTAAGACTAGTTAACGTGCGAGTAAAGTGGGTTAGACACTCACAGATATAAAAAAGAAATTGAATTTAGATGAGAAGGTTATTCCAAATTAAATTTACAATCTATAAAAGAAGTTTCCAAGCTTCTTCTCAACAGTTGACTACTGTTTGTTGGTTTCTTCCTGCAAAGAATTATTGGAAGCTCTATTTTGATGCAATTTGGAGCGTTGTTAGATAAGGTGGTGGCTTGGGTGTGGATACTAAAGGATCATTTGGGTTGTATTCAGTTTATTGGCTTTAAGTTTATTCTAGATATTATACAATCAAGATTCTTGAAGTTATGGCTATTTGTGATGGCCTTGATGGTATCGTGTATTAACATGCAGAATATCTTGGTTGAGTTTAACTGTCACGAGGTTATTCTCATTCTCAATGATGAGTCTTCGGACCTTTTGGAGGTTTTTTTTTTTTTTTTTTTTTTTTTTTTTTTTTTTTTTTTTTTTTTTTTTTTTT